>JAPDSC010152079.1:288660-301237 GCA_026290005.1 Latrodectus geometricus
GTTTAAAGTTGTGAATAATTTAATTGACTAAAATTAATTGACTTCATTGAAAAACCTTTAACTAATTTAATTTCTTGACTAATTTAAAGCTATATTTTAAAGATTACATAATGTATGAAAATATTTAGATACAAAATTGTTCAATGGAGAAATTATTAAATACTGTCCCCTATTTTCTTACTAAAGTAGCGCAAAATGATGCGTTTTCCTTGTTTTAAAGCTTATTGAAATATCTTACAATATTACTGAAAACTATGTTTGTTTTCAGGAAAATTTTTAAAATGTTTTTACACATTTAATAACTATAAGGTAATGTTAGAAAACAAATATAATGACATAACATAAAATATTGGAAAGTATTGAAACTTGATTTATAATGATATACTAAAATGCATTATTTTTTTAAAACAAACGCATCACTTGTAACTGTAATTTTTATAAAATTCTCTTTTAAAATTAATTGGAAAAAAATGTCAGTTATAAGATTATCTTTGCTTTAAAATGGGCACTCAAAAGAAAAAATTGCTGATGGTATTAAATTAAATTAAATGTTTATTCTGATAATGATAAGTAATGTGCCTATAAGATTATTGCTAACAAATATGTTTCTGAAAGATATTCCAGTTTTTTTCTGTTTTATATCAGATATAGATGATTACAATCACAAAATTTCATTTTATTTTAGATGATAAACTTTCTAATTCAAGCTTCGAATTAAATGAAAATAACAAAACTCATTTTCTAACATTTTAAGTTTTCAATACGTAGCTTAGAAATTAGAAAATCTTTTTAAGAACATAATAAGTGGTAACGCAGCAAAATGTGACACCAATAATCTTGGATATATTTTCATTAAAAAGATATGTCAGAAGTGTGTTTGCTCAAGGCTAAATTTAGAATTCGAATTTTCAAAAGTTTGACATCACAATCAAAACCACAGGATGGAACCATAATCGGATCGCAGTTTAACTTCGTTTTCTTCGTTTTTTTTATATTCTGAAAAACCTTTTCATTGGATAAAATAAACTCAGTCTGTAAATGGAGAAGAAATTATTTTCTAAAATACTTTTTTTAAGTAAACACGTATAGAAATTTTCGACTTCAGTAGATCTTATCATGAAACTCCAAATTTCAAGGATTTTATTCCTAGAAATATAAACTGATTTCTTTGAGAAGTAAGCAAATTTAGTTTTTATACAATTATTATAAAACTAAATTTATAAAGTGAAATAATGCAATAGGAATTTGATGAGTGTCATAGTAAATTATCGATTGTTATGTTATGAAAATAAATGGTAGAAAAAAATTTTATACTAATTATATTTTCAATGACAAAGGAAATAAATATATAAAATTTAATTAAACAGAAAATTTAAATAGTGTACATAATCTAATTGAAGTAGATATGAAAACTATAAGAACTAAAACTCATGCAACTTTTCAAAACCTTATTTTATTTTACAAACAAATATCAAATTATGAAAAGTAAAACGTATGATATTAATGAGAATATTTAAACGTAACTTATTTTTTGAAAGAAAAAATGCTTTTCATATAAAAAATTTACTGATAAACTTTACTTATTTTTTAAATTTTTTTTACATAGATTTAGATGTCATTTACAACTTATTTCAATTCTTTCCATTTCTGTTTAATTTTTATGCATTAATATTTCCTGCTTTTCATATTCTTCATATGCTATATTTGTGTGCATTTTATTCAAAATTACTAAAAAAGTAATTTCTTTTCATAATTTTAATTTAATATCCTCTTCCTAAAATGATAATAGTCATGTCTTTTTTAGAATTGAAACCATACCGTTAAATCCATTGATACATTATTTTTTAAAAACTTTATATGGTGAGTTTTGAAAATTTTTCTATACTTATATCTTCAGACAAGCTTTGTCCTTCTATTGGGGGTGAAACTTTTCTGTAACATATTCATTTGCTTTCTGCTAATATTTATTCTATTGTTTTATATCTTAACAGAAATTCCTTTATAATTACATATTTTATTACATTTAATTATATAAATTTTAAAAGTAGGGCACAAACTTTTGTAAATTATAAGATATCCATGTAATTTTGATCTATAATGCTACGGTACATCCAATTATGCTCACACTATAAAATATTTCAGTGATTAACAAAAGACGATATATTTTTTCTTATATCGTCACTTATGCAAGCATTGGAAGGCATGGTATATTAGACATGACTAGTTACTAATAATAAATGTTTCACAAATATTATGCTAAGAGTTTTTCACCCTTATTACTATTTTAAACCTAATTATATATAATTATTTTTAATGAAACAATATCTTTAAAATTCCGAGAAATCACTATTGTTGGGCAAGAGTTTATAACACTAAAAATGAAAGAAATGAATTTGTAAGATATGATTATTAAAGTATATGGCTGATTTTTCTAAGCATATTTAATATTTATAGCAAATTTTAGTCATTAATAATGATAATTAAGACTTGCCTATAAATTGAAATTAAAAGCAATCATACAGAGTTAAAATATTTTAATATAATTTATTGCAAAAATGTTTTTACATTTCATATTTCTTTTATAGAATAAAGAATATATAATTACTGTATCATTTAATATAATATAAAATAAATAATTTAGAATTATATTCCCTTCAAACTTACAAAACATTTATATAGTGTAATATATAAATTATATATATATATATATATTTATATATATACATGCTAATAAAAAAGAAAATGTGGAAATTCCTTGTACGAGAAAGAGCAAAAATCCATACATATGAGTATTGTTTGAATTGATCAAAGAGGCTATTCAAACATGAATCTGCATGGATTCTCTCAGTCATCCGGATGTCCAGAGAAAAAATAAGTAAGAAATATCTCCTAAAAGCACGTTGAAATGCATTGAGATATACACAGCAGTATTCAAATTTTGGTGGACTAAATGTGCATGAAAATTAAATTATTCAGAACCAGTTATGAAAGATATAGAATTAATCAAAAAAATTAGCGTCAATTATAGTCAATAGAAAAATAATTGTGAATAAAAGATTAGTGTTAATTATTCATTGCATGTTAAACAGTCTGACTAATTTTAAGGACTTTTGTTTTTAATCTAAATTCAGAATTGTGAGCTGGTTTTTATAATGAATATAAATATATTATGAAACAAATATAAATTTTAATTTAAAACTCTTAATTTAAAAAAAAAATTCTTAAAAATCTTTTTTAATATTTATCATTTTTTTGTTAAATAATATTCTTTAAGTTCAATAATTTATATTTTATAAGGAGCAATAAAAACATTTAAAAATACCAGTATTTAAAAATAAAATTTATATTCAGATTTAAAATATTATTTTTATTTGAGCACTTAGTTCAAAATTATATAAAATGAATGAGTGAAACAGTATTTAAGAAAAAAATCATTAAATAATATTAGCATCATAATTTTTTAATTATAATAATTTTACTTAATATTAAAATGATGTCATACCATAACGGTATTTCATCTATATTATTTTACTTATTTATTCCCTTAATTATTTAAACATGATTATTCTCCCTTTGATTGACGAAGATAATTTTAACCTCAATTTTCCATTTTTATAAATTATAAATTTTAAATTGCATTTTATCCATTAAAAATTTTCATAAATCTATTATTATGCGTTTGTTACTGCATTCAAAAAAAAATTTCCATATTCAAATTAAAAACATGTTTCCCAAAATTTATGTTTAATAATTTTTAAATGAACATTCCTTACTTCTTTAAACAAATATTTATTGAATTTAAAATCCTGATACAACAGACACTGAATTGAATTGATAAAAAGAGACACATAAATTAAAAGCTGAAGCCATTTCGTTCGGGGTTAAAGCAAAAATAAAAATTACTTAAATTATTTAATTTAAAATTAGCTTAATTAAGATGAATCAAAATGCTTTGATAATTATATTCCCAAGTAATGATTAATAGTAAAGTTAATGATTTGCATGATCTCTTTATTTTACATTAGTTTTCTAACTATTATTTTTCAATTGTATTCCAAATGAATTTAAAATAAGTATTATAGAAAATTTTGTATTTTTTTCTTTTGCTTCTAGATTTAACTTTCGTACCCTTTCAAGTTTTCTTTTAAGTTTCACTAAAATCTAAAATGACATCAACATTTATACTTGAATATAGATGGTTCTATAGAATTATGTTTAATTCTTTTGTTTGCTTATATTTCTTAAAACATAGACAAACTATTTGACAAGTGGGAAAGGATGAAGAATTTTCAATTAAGATTCTAATGAAAATTGGGATGTAAAATATATTCTCTCTCTCTCTCATTTATTGTTAAATACGCATTTATTCTCTACGCATTTATTGTTAAATGTTTAAATACGCATTTGTTGTTACATTGAGTCTTAATTTTAAATTTATTTTTGACTAAACGTTTCTTTTGGTATTTTTCTTTCCGTGTTAGAACACTATTTAAACCATAATATGAAATAAACCAACCATATTTGCTTCTTGATTTTTATTATGAGCCTATTTATTCCTAAAACCTTCCTTAAATGTACTAAATACGTTAGACTAAAAATCAAGATAAGTTAAAAAAATATTAGAAAACTAATATTTAAACTAACATTGAAAATAATATAAAATTTAACTTGATATATTTAGGAAAAGAAGTTAATATAATCCATAAAAACTTACATAGTAAGTACGCTCTTTAAATATTTATATATTTATAAACTTCTTTAAACTATCACACGAGAATAGTTATACTATTCTAGTTCAATATAAGTTTAAAAGTTTTACTCAAAAGATTTTTTTTTTCATTTTTAGCTTAATTATTCAAAATTTAAGGCATATTTTATAGTGTATATGCAATTGTTATTTTTGTTTGCAATCCTTTTAAAGTTATATTTCCCTAAGTCCTCTTATCAAGCACTCAATAATATCGAAACAAAATATATCATTCCTGTATTTAAGAAATGTTATATCTTACATATTCAAAACTGTACTGAATAATGATCTGGAACTTTGTAAATGTATTTAAAAATAACGAGAAACTTATGAATTTTCTTGTATTTCTCAGAAATATTTAACAAGAAACAGTATTTATGAAAATTACTTAAGCGGAAATACTCTCAAATGCATAAATATAGGAAAATTATGTTACCATTTCCACGAACAAATTTCCGTTGAAAGAATTTTTAATGAATAAAGTGAATTGAATATGAGAGACTTCACAAAGTTTTAAAATCGTCAATTTCAATTGGAAATATTGATGGACAGTATTCAATATAAACTTCAATTTAAAATATGTTAAAATTTGCTTTTTTGTATGAAATCTTATTATAGTTTATATATAAAAGGTATTAAAAAGAAAATATATATCTTATACAATACATGGAAATGCATGGATGTTTCAGTTTCTTTTTAAACTTACTTATAAATTTAAAAGAAATAGTAAGAAACGACTTAATAATAGGATTACACCACATATCACTGTGAACTTTCACTCAAGTTTCGATCAACATTTTTATAAATAGCAAAATTTTAACTGTATTGCGCGATTTCTAACTATTTTCCATTTTTACTTTCTAATCTTTCTTTACTAAATAATAACATTTACAGTAGTGTACATGATTTACTAGAAAATAAGATAAAATATTTATTTATATATTGTTTTAAAATGATATTACAATGTATTATTGAATTTATCATATAGAATTGATATGGGTTATCATGTAAAATTTCTAAAACTTGAAAATAAAGTATGTGAGCAAATAAAATTTAGATAGAATTGCAAATGCAATACAGCTTTCTATAAAGATAAAAATTCTAAGAATTCAATGTAAAACTAATGATAAAAGTTTTACCACATTTAGTTTACTATTTTTTTTTTTTTTTTTTTTTTGCAAATATTCAAATTATTAAATGTTATTGGATAGAATCTATGATTTATTACTACAAAATGATCTAGACTACTTGAAAAAGAAACATATATGGTATAAACTTTGATTTATAACTTTTTTGAAAAAAATAATATTTCATAAATATTTTTACACAGACATTTAACTTATTAAACAAAAATCTTTTTTTAAAAGTTTTAAGGATAACTCAACAGCAAATTCTTTAGAAAAAATCAATACAGGCTGGCAATTTCGTTTAATCATGTTTGTTATATCCAAAATTTAAATATTTGTATCATTTTATGTTCAAGTAAAGTCTATTTGGATAGCATATTATCCGATAAAATAATATTCTCATACATTGTTGCCTCCACTGAACTTAAATATATTTACTATCGCTTGTCGGTCATTTTTGAATGCATCTTTAATTTACAATCCATAAACCCCAACAGAATCCATTATTTCGGAAAGTTGCATAAGCAATACGCTATACAATTGACAAGTGACGTTTATGCTGTTAGACTATTTCTAAGCTATATAAAATCGCATATGATATAATCATGATTAGGTAAACCCATACTACTTCAGCTTATCTACATGGTAAGTAAAATATGAATACCAAGATTAAAATTTAACAGTTCAGTCTAACGAAATGTTTTATATTAAATGGATGTCAAAAGCAATTTTTTAATGCTACAATAGATTCAGTTTTCTAATGTTCATTGAAATTAAGTTTATTTTTTAAATATTTTTTACCTGATATTTTGAGTCTTAAAATGGCTCTTTTAAAGTTTTAAGTTCATTCAAATATCAATTCGGCAGAAAAATGCCTGATTTTTATAACACTTATACATCTAAATAATGCACACAAAACTGTTCGCATTGTTTACAAATAATATAAAATAGTAACCTTGATGCTGATGATTTTAAAATCATATTAATTGGTTTTATAGCTTAAGATAAACAGCACAAACTGTTAAAAGTTTGAAAAGAAGTACATTTTAATATAACTATTAATAATTTATAGAAAAATAGTAAACAAGAATAGTTATAATAATTAAGAACCGTTTATTGTACATTTCAAAGTATGTATTGACAAAATGTATAATAAAATATCCAAAATTTATCAAATATTTTCCATCATAACATGTTTTGAAATTTTCTTTTTTATTCATATTTTATAGAATTTTTTAAAATCCAATTTATTTCCAATTCAAATGTTATTTTTCTTCTCTTTTCAAGTGATTTTTCATTTTAAAAATTGATGATGAAGTTCGTATAACATAATTGTTAACTGCACTACTCTAAATATCTTTTTTAGGGAGCCATACTTCTTTCTTCCGAATTCTATTTTCCAAATTTGTCTTGATATCATATCTTTTTTTTAAGTTTCTAAGAAATTATTTTTTTGTATGCATCACTGAAAGTTTGCAAAAATTCAATTAAACTTTTGATTTAGTGGAACTACAAAATACAAAAAGTAGCCCGTTTTCAAAATGATCTCATAAAGTTTTGCTGTGTTTATCATAACAAAATGTATTTGTTTGATTTTGTCTTATTTACTTACGAAAAATATTTGCTTGCAACTACGCTTAATTTCAAAAATTGTTCATGAGTATAAAATCTACTGCAGTAAACTGTAAGGACATGTATTATTTTCAAATGTATCAGTAAAATTCAAAGGATAGTTAACTTTTATAATCACAATGAAAATTATAACAAACAAAATAATTTATTGAGTTTTATAATTCCAATAAAAATATATGACAATAAATGTAAACAGTATATAATTTTTAATAGATAGTTTAAGAACAGTTAATGATTTATAACATCACCATTTCTTTCTATTCCTTGTAATAAATAATTTGGGGAATTTTTTTTAATTCTTCTTGAAAAATCAGTCCTAATTTATTTCATATCTCTATATATGTATTTGAAACACAACTAACATAAACCTAATTCGAATATTCCACCCAAATTATTATAACTGTTTCTTGCGAAAGTCTCAAATCATTTAGAATTATATTTTAATCAAGTGAATTTGTGGATTTTTCAAAATATTTGCTTCTTTTAATTCTAACTATTTTTTGGAAAGTTAGGTGTGTGAAAATATTCCTCGTTTCTGTTAGATTTTTAAAAGGAAAGTCTTATACTACGAATTGTTCAAATATTTTATATACATATCAAAGAATCAAATTTTTGGAATCAGTAGGAAATCTGTTTTCTCATTGATAAAAATCTCATTTAGTAAATCAACTTCATTGATATAAGCAGTCCAAAACATAGCAGATTTCTTTTACAATGATGACTCTATATAACCAAGTCCTTTTTTTCTCTAAATACCATACTAGCAATCATTAAAAAATCATGAAGTCCGTCTAAATGAAAGTGTTTTCTATAAAAAAAAATACGACAAGTTTCTAATTCATATAATCATCTATCCATTAAAAACAGTTTCTTTTCATTAAAGTTTATGATGCTTTATTAAACGTGATTGACATTTTATAAACTTGAGGAAATCACTGTCATTAAGAATACTTAAAATTTGATTTATTCATACTTTAAGGTGCTCAACTTGTGTAATTTATTGCAATGACATTTTTATTATCAGAACAACAAGACAAATCTCACATTGTGAGAAAGTATATTGAATTTAGCTCATCATTTTCTTTTCATTTCCATTTACTTTACTTTAGATGCATTTACTAAGGTCCTTTAAGGCTTGTTACCTCTATAAAAAAATTAATCTTGGAAACAGTTTCCCACTTAAATTCCTAACTTTTCTAATTTCAATTTTTCTTTGCTTAATTTTAGTAGAAAATGAGAAAATTAATTTCTTCATTCTATTCAATTTTTAGAAATAATTCATCAATATTTTATTCAAAAATAATTTGATATATTTCTGAATATATAAGTATGTTCCATAGTTTTAATTATAATGGCTCATTTACACATCAATACAATAGATTTTGAATCAAACTCACACAATCATATATAATCTTGGTTTTACTCATTATTTTTCTCCAAAATATTTTATTCTGAATCTCAGCATGTTAAATAAGAAAAACTATGGTCATATTTATAAAATGATATTTTTTCTCAAAGGATTTTGCAAAAGAAGGAAATGTTCTTACAAATTCTCGCGTTTTCATCGAAACTTTAATGAAAAACTTCAGTAAATTTATGTAATAATTTTTTGCATTAACATTTCAGTTAACTTTTAATTCCTCGCTGACATTCATTACTTTATAAAAAATGAATCCATGCGTTTGAAAATGAATTTATAGTTAATAGGTGGTGTTGAAGTTTTGATTTTACAATTTTTTCTTGAGAAACAGTACTATGCATTATATTTTCCTACAGTAGATAATATTTATGAAAATAGTTTTAATATTGACATAAAGTTTTGTGAAATTAATATTGTTGTGGTGGAACTTGATACATAAGAAACACTGAGCTAACCCAGGTTCGTAGAGAATAGTGGAGACTTGTTGAGAACAGATCAGTAAGACAAAGTTAAAAAATAACAGAATTTTCTTGTTTTATTAAAATTTAAATACTTTCATTGAACATTCTTGATTAATTATCATATCAACATACAAATTTCTTCGAAACATATTTATGAAATATTGTGTCCAGTGTCCTGAGGAAGTGATTAAAAAGACTCACCCCTTTATATAAAGAACTCTCTTCCACATCACTCCTATAGGTCAATTCAATCACTCCACTTTCTTTAGGATCTCCTTTCATTTTCGCATTGCTCCTGCTTTCCTCGTGAACTGGTTTGCTCCATCTTTCTTACCCGAAGGTCTGCTTCAGCTCTGTGATCGTAGGCTTGTTCTGTCTCTACCTGTAGTAGGTCTGTTCCATCTCTCTTTCTCTCTATCTATATCTTTCCCGGTTCAACTCCTTTATTTTATAGTTGTCTTCTTCTCTCCTCCCACTTTTTCCATTGGTTATTTTGTTATCATAAAACGAATGTGTAACTTCTAGTCTTCCAGGGAAGGGTAAAAAATTTCCCCTCTAAACCCTTGATTGGCCACACACAAATACAAAAGAGAACATTTTTATATTGCATGGACCACCCATCCATTCCTTACAAGAGAAAAGGACCCGGGGATGTAAATTTACTATAAACTTTTCCTGCAACTTTCAGGTGCCACTTTGAAATGTCTAAGCTTATTTCTTTATGACTCCATTAACAGACACTCTCCTCAATGTATTTTAATTTTTATGTATTTCCTTTCTTTCATATTTCAAACACTACTGCCGAGAGAAATTGTTATCGAATTCACTGTATGATAAAACATGTGTTTCTTCTCCGGCTCCTTTTATATTGTTTGCACTAAGACAATTATACATTTTAAATAAAGTACTCAAATAATTTTTCATAAATGAATAATACATTTATGTGATATCAATTAGATTAGATTTTTCTAAGAAAATCAAAGCATTGCACAAAAACTGAAATTTTGTATTATTAATTAAGAGCAATAAAAATATGTGGAATTTTAATATATATAATCTATATTTAATATAATTAATGTATTAAATATAATAAATATTTGAAAATTATATATAAATTCCTCGCTTTTACACTTATAAATTATTACTTATCATTCCTTTATGAATAAATATATGATTAATTAAAATCCTTCAGAATTATTTCCAATACCTTTAAAGTTAATAAAATATTTATAAAGTTTCAAAAGTTTACATAAGCTATGTTTTCAAGAGTAAATTTAATTGCAGAAATTTACCTGTAAATTTAAATAATATAATTATATAAAACAGTCTTTAAATATTTAATATAATTATCAAATTATTTCATTCATTTAATATTTTATTTAATGTTTCTCTTAAAATTATTTTAATTAAGTTTTTATTCAAATCTTTATCATATATTTATTAGATAAAAAATAACAGAAAAGAAAACATTAATTACTTTAATATATGAAATAAGGCTTCGTTAAAACATTCATTAAATATTCGCTTTGGTTTATTACATGTTTAGTGATAAAATGCTTAGAGATTAAATATACAGCATTTTGTATAGTAATTGTTTGCTAGCACTAAAATCTATTCTAACTATTTACGTGTGAAATAAACAAAGAAGTCGCTCACTGCTTGCCTACTTAAATCACAAAGTATCATAGTTAAATCCTTTCAAATAACCATTTCATGAAATACAGGAAACGAAGAGATCATAAAATTCTTCTAGAAAAAGCTAAGTTGATCATTAGGATAGTTATTTATTCTCTTGATTTCTCACAAGAGTATCGAATTTCCTTTGTAATAAATATTTTGTTGCTATTGATTTTAAATACTGGAAATAAATAATGAGGAGATTAATGGAAGAAAACAAAAAAGAATCTTTCAGAATAGGAAAAATAATAAAACTCAAAATATACTAAAATGTTTGAAAATAATAAATATTTTACTCTTTTATGAACATAGTACAATTTTATCAATTCCATAAAAAATTTTTATTAGTTGAGAACAATAATAATATGTTTTATAATAAATTGATAATTTTAACAACCAATAGATATAAGATTCAACATTAATCTAACATAAAAAACTCCATTTTATTACCTATAATATACATAAGATTTGATAATTTTCTGATAAAAACCATGATACAATGAAGAAAATGAAGTTAGGTGTAAAGATATAAAATAGGGGACACAGTTTTTTTTCCTGAATTATCTATATCAGTTATTTAAAAAGTGATAAAGTCATTTATAAAGTTAAATGAGAGGAATGAAGTCAAATGTAACGAAATATAAGAAAGAATTCACAGATAATCTTGGAACTAACAGTGAAATATATTATCGACTAATTATGGAAATAAGATGTGATGAAAAAAATTCTCAAATAATTCACAATGCCTTATATTTCATGTTGGAACTGCAGACCTGCATTTTTTAAATTGTCGAACTATTCGCTTTTATGATAATCAATACATGTTTGAAAACCGTAACTTCATTCTAGTTATTTAAACTATTATTGTATTTTAGTTATTTCTAGTTCCAAGCTAATGATTCCTCAATGATTGCTATATGAGAATTCAACATATTTCGTTTAAAAATATAAAAATTCTGAGCTTTATCTGCAATAGTTTTTATATACCAACAATCTGCAATGTTATTCTAAATTGTTTTTGCATTTTGAATTTTTTTTTGATCGTTAAAGTTTCAATGGAAAATTTTTATTAATCATATTTTCTTTGGGAGTTTCAAACCTTATTTATGCACTACAGTTCCTTATAAGGAAAAATAAAATAATAAATAACTTAAACCATATACAGCAAACTGTTTTATACTGTTTAAGTTATTCAGTGAAATTTTACCAATTCTTCTCTCATATTTCGGAATGTTTACAAATAAACCTTCTGAACAGAAATCATGTGGCGACATATATCAGCCACGATTTTGTTTATTTCTTTATAACAGGAAAGCTATAGTTACATTCTCCCTTCTCCCTCTTTTTTGGAAATCCTTATTACTACTATCATAATCTTTCTCTTAATCATTTTGTACATATTTAATTTCTTCTTCTTAACTTTTATGTATATGCATATAAGTTTTAAAAAAAGTTTGATGTTGTTATATATATATATATATATATATATATATATATATATATATATATATAT
>JAPDSC010152079.1:304481-326271 GCA_026290005.1 Latrodectus geometricus
ACTTACGATCTTCCGATAACGAGTATGAAAGCCCTGATCAACCAGGCCATCACAACCGAAAATATTTATTTATGTATATGTTTTTGTATTCATGTAGGCATTTATTTATGTATATATTTATGTATGTATATATAATTTTTATTGTTTAACTCAGTTAGGTGATTATTATATGAAAAATTATTAGTATTCATTTTGTTCAATATGATTAAAGTTGCTTTATTTTATTCTGATCATGAACGCTATACAAAGTTTTAAGTAAATCTGTATATAAGAATACAATGGGTTTAACTTGTTTACAATAAAAGCTTTACTTTTTACGCAAAATCAAACTAATCCGGAGATTTATTTTTTTGATAAAAAATAATCAATTTTCTCTTACTTTTTCTAGGAAATCTACAATTTATTTCAAATTTTGTCAATTGTTCATAATAAATGTATTGTTTATTTTATTAATATAAAAATAAACTGATTTGATTTAATATTTTTTTATAAATTATTGGTTTTATATCGAAATTTAATTCTAAAATAAAATATATATTTCACTGCAGCAGCCAAGTAAACAAGAATTTGGGCCCTATCATAAATATTTAAATTTCATATATATAATTTATTTATATTTCATAAAGTACAATAGATAGCTATTAAAATACTTTTTTATTATGGGATTAAATAAATTTTAACCACTAATATAAAGTTCTTTTTTTAATATAAAATTTAACTGCTGAATAAAATTAATTCATTATTTTGTTAATATAATTTTGAATTTAAAATATAGAACTCAAATATAAATTTGAATTGATAATATAGAAGAAAAGATATTGGTACCTCTAAGAATAATATATATTCCAAAATTTTGTAAATCGGAAATAAGAAAATTATATTTTATTGTCATAAGATGAATTGCGAAATAAATAAAATTCTTATAAATAATAAATAAACAAACTTTAATTATTTATTATTTCAACAAACTTTAATTATAAATTATTAACAATAAACAAACTTTAATTATAAATTATTTATTATTTCAAATAAATTTAGAAAAACGTGAACAGTTTTAAAGGAATATTAAAATATTTAAACTTCTAGTCATATGTAAGTGAAATGATTGTATTTATAGAATAAAATAAAATCTTATTATTAATTTTTAATACAGTATTTAATGTATGTTTACTTATTTTTTAAGCCGCTGAATTTTCATAACAATTATTTTAAAAGTTTCAAAATTTGAAATTATCTTCTTTGATAAGTAAAACAGTAACCCGTATAAATATCTTATATTTATACGGGTTACTGTTTTACTTATCAAAGAAGATAATTTCAAATTTTGAAACTTTCATGTAATGAAACTTTCATGTAATCAAATTTATTTAAAAAAATAAATAAAGATTTCTGATTTAAATCCAGTTACTTTCGCTGATATTAATTGCATATTTATAACTCTATTTGAAGTAGTTATGCTTAAATGCTAATATAACATTTATTTTTAAATATTTGACAAGGAAAATAAAAAGAAAAGAAATATAATACATTATTACATTTCTTCTACTTAAAATGCTTTTTTATTAAACATTTATTTAAATGAAATTGAAAAATAATTATGAGACTTTAATTATAATTTCAAATTTAAATATAATATCATTATTTAATTTAGAGATTAATTACATAAAATAATGTATTTTTAAAATATTGTAAATTATCCTTACCGAATAACTTACAAAAATTACTATATTTAATTATTATATGGTGGTTGACAAATAATAAGTAAAATCTTTAAAATAAAATAATCTCTCAACATATATTAATAATTTTCTTGTAATGGTTCATGAGCAATAAAGTCAAAAATCATTTTTCAATATATTTGGTGAACTATTTTAAGTTTAAAATTAAAATTATATTACTGTAGTTAACGTACATACTAAGAACAGTTACATCAGAAATGTGTCTATAAGAATGCAGCGTCCTTACTGATATTAAAATAAACAAATAATTAAAAATTCTTATATGAATGTTCAAGTAACGATGTACTTCTACTTTTCTATCCTTCAGGCAATACATTTAAATTTCAAAATATGAATTGTTTCATCTCTTCTGCAAATTCTTCTGAAAGCAGATGAATAATACTTTCGAAGGGAAGTAAAAAGTTATAATATTCAAGATGCACATTAGAAAATTAGTTCTAATCCATGATGAAAGCAGTTGTGTAATTATCTTTCACTCTTTGGGTTAAAAGTCTTATCATTGTTTGTGATCTTATACCATAATGAATGGATTTTCTTTAAATATTTATTTGCATTTGCATATCTCTAAATTATAATTTGAAAAAGTGTCAAATTTGAGCTGAGTTTTAAAAATAACAAATGTTCAATGAGTGATTTTCAAATTTAGTGGAAAATACATGATTTTAAAATTAGTGATGTAATGGTGATTACATCACTAGTTTGAAGTAATGGTTTAATGGAAGAAATTAGTGAAGTAATGGTTTATAAGTATTATTATAACAGCTGAATTGATTCTAAAATCCTTCTTCTGAATTTTTTTAAAATCAAAACTTCATGAAAACAATATAATTCGTTTCAAATGATATATATTAGAAAGTTAATGTCATATTTAATACTTTTTCCATATTCCAGAAATAATAATGTATTTTTGTGTTATTATGAGAGATTAATGATCCTTAATATTTGACTTATGGAATGGTCTTAAAAATATTAAAAATCATAAACATCTGCAATTAAAATAAAGGAATGATAATTTAGTAATTATCAAGCATTTAAATAAGTATCCACAATAGAGAATAGTGATTAGTAATAAACAATTAAGATGGAATTTTTAAATTTTCTCAAAAATTGTTCCTATATAAATTTTAAACATATTTCTATTACTCTCTAATATGTTGCATAAATATCAGATATGTTTCCTTATGTAATTTTTCTGAAGCTTTTATATTTCATTCTAGATTTCTACAGTAAGTTACAAAACTATTACTTTAACAGGGTAAAATTCATTTTTTTTTTGTTTCTATACATAATCATTCAATGGAATGTACTTTTTTGTAATAAATATAAGTATATCATATGATTTATAAATTTAAATTTTTAAAGTGCATTTAAAAAATTAAAATCAGTGATTATTTAAGTTCTTCTTTGTAGTAAAATAATTGAGATTAGAAAATCAATTAAGCACTGAATGTGTGTCAAATGCAACAGAATTAATTTTAAATTATACTAACACGTTATGAACAAATTCTGATTCGAAATAGTGTACACACTCATATTAACCAATTTTATCTTTTATTTGAAGTCACTTTAATTGATTTATATGTTCAAAATACATATCGTAATTTTCCCAAAAAATTCTTTCAAATGTATCATAAATTGCTTCTTTGAAATAGGTTTAAATTTAGAATAAAGTAAAATATCTGTGGTTCTATTCACATTCTAAATCAATTCACAAATAAATATTTTTCAAATGTATCATAAATTGCTTATTTAAAATAGGGTTAAATTTAAAAATAAAGTAAAAAATTTCTGAAATATTATTTTATATTTTCTTGCAAATAATGAACAGTTAGTTCTTCAAAAAATTTGAATTGTTGATGAGAAATGTTTGCTTAAATGATATATAATTTAAGGAAATACTAAAAGAAAATATACTTAGGAAATACATTATTACAAGAATGTTTAAATTAAAATTACTGTCAGTAATATTTTTTTCATTCACAAAATATTTTGTTGAGCTTGATATTATAATTTATGTAAATATATACTAAAGATGTAAATGTAAATTATTGAAAGAAAATAAATTGTATTTTTTCAAATTCATGTTGCAAAGTAAATTTCATCATTTCATATATAAAATAATAAAAATTGAGGTTAGTATTAAATTTAATTTTATCTTATACTTTGAAGAACTTTAATTTTAACCATTACTAACACTTAAAAACGTTTTATTAATGTATTATAAAAAAACATAACATAAATAATTTCATTCAAGTTTCTTTCGAAGAAATTTAATAACTTTAATGTTTACCGAGTGATTATAAAATTATGTGAATAGAATTTAGGGTAGAGGAAAATATTGCTTTTAAATTATGCTAAATTAAATTAATGGTTTGCAAAATACTTTCTTTTATACAAGAAATACATGTTACAGTTTAATATATTTATATTAATATTATATTTGTAATTATGTGCAAGGATGTTTTCCAATCAGTTCTATTCAAATTTCTTTAATGAAATTTAATAAATTTTTACATTTATCAATTGACTATAAAAGTTCATGAATAAAATATAGAAATAAGGAAGAAAATTATTGCTGTTAAATGTTGTTATATTAAATAAATAGTTCGGAAAATGTCTTTTTTTTCTAAAAAATACATTTGTAAAGATAGTTTATTTTCAAAATGATTATTTGCAGTATTCTTTAAAATTAACATCTTAAAGTAATTTCTTATACATGATTTTATAAGCGTATTTTTGTTTTATGTAGTAATTATAAAAAGTTAATATTATTTTATAAAATAATATTTTTAATTTATATGAAAATATTTGTCTCGAATGTTGATTGAAACAAGTTTAAATCATAAATTTTGAATCAATACATTTTTATAAACAACATTAATACCATAATAAATAATAATAGTAATACAGCACAAAACGATCAGACAAATTTTATATTTTATCTATATCAAAAAATTGTAAATGATCAAATATAAAATTAAGCAGGTAGAAATAAAGTTATTATTTGAAGAAATAAGTTTTGATTCAATGTATTAAATTTGAAATTGTCAAAAAAAATTTAAAATGTACTTATTCAATTATAAATTATACAGTTTTTAACTCTCTTGATAATCAGAAATAATCTCTTGATAATAAGAAAAATCTGAGATAATAATACATTTTATCCTCTAATATATATATAACTTTTAAACAAAGTATTTGAATTTTATATTATTTAAATTTTTTTTAAATAAATCATTGAAATAGAAAAAAAATTGTAGCAAATAAACAAGATTATAATGAAGTCATTTAAATATTATTTTAATGACTTTACACTAAAAATAAAATATATTTTTTCATCAAATCTTCTCTCTGTTTACAATCATATTCTCTTATGAAAATTATCTTTATATCTCTGATTTTAAAAGGCATGTTTAATAATCAATTTTGTGTAGTTTAATAATCACATTTTTTCTCTGAAAATTATTTATTTGTAATTTCATGAATCCAAATTATTATACACTTTACCTGGTTTGTTTCATTTTAATGTTACAAAGAAATTTAACCTAAATATTTAGATCTAAAATGGAAAATTTACTTTTTAGAATTAAACTTAATGTAATCTTATAAATAAAAAAAAAATTTTTTTTTTAAAAAAACTAAATTTTATAAGCATTAATTTGATTGACATCTACATATATGCGTATGCAATTAAATAATATGCAATATTAAATGTACTTAAAAATAAATCAGGCAATAAGACAAAAAAAAATTATTCTAGTGAATTGAGCTGATTTAAACTTGCAGATTTCCATGCTTAGAAAATATTATTTACGTATTCCTTTATATTTAATGTTTGAAACGATATAAAACATATAATGATGTAATTCTAAATTAAAATATTAAATAATGTATTTTTCATTTATTATTTGGATTCGATTCAACTAAAAAAATATCTTTTTCTAGGTTTTAAGTGCTATTTTTCAAAACATTTTTTATATTTTGAGGAAAAAATTTTATTATTTAACTCCTAATAGGAAATTGTCTGAAAAGAAGTTATAAAAAAGACATTATTTGTGGTAAATTGTACATTATTCAAGGACTTTATAACCTGTAAGTCTCTATGAAGTTTACATCAATTTTCTTTTTAATAGTTTTCTATTTATTACGGTCATTGATAATAAAAATTTTTATTCAATTTTTTACAGATTTATAAAATATATTTAAAACAAGCATGCTAATATAAGTAGAAGTTTGAAGTACAGTAGTTGAATTAAAGATTTAAATTATTAAAGTTTAAACTACAAGTATTAATAAAATTAACGTTTGCAGTAATATTAATTGCTTTCTCAACAAACATATGCTGTAATATTTATTTTAAACCAAAATGTAAGCGAAAACCTCAATTTAAAATAAAAAAACTTACTTAATGTTAAAAATTAAATTTTTCTTTTTATTAAAAAATTTGGAAAACAAAAATGAATTTACTTATATTAGGCATATCAACGAAATACGTATTTTAGAAAATTCAATTAAATTTGAGTAAAAAAATAAAAGATATAAACAATTTGTAAGTTGATTAAACCATTTGTTAATACTGTAAATAATTTGATATAACTAAATAATATGTAATCGAAGTCCTCTAGTTTTTAAATTTATTTTTAATATTTTATTTTAATCAACAAATTTGTGCTGCTACGTAATTTAGAAGCATTTATATAAGTGCTTATGTTACTAACAAAGGTTTTATTATTAATCTCAAGCCAACGTAATGATAGTTAATATTAGGTTGAGGAAAAAGCTATCCATTATTTTTTCGGTAGACGTCTGTGGTGATCGCTGTCTCATGAGGTATCAATCAAACAATTTCAAATTTATGCTCATTGGAAAGGTGACATTTGGCACTCAAATATTCTCTTGCGGTTTTTTGTTTGATTAATTCAGTTATGTGTACCAGGTTTTAAAAATAGAAGACAACATACAGAAAATTCGATACATTTTAGTTTTTCTTTTATAATGGCGAAAATGCTAACCAGGTGGCTAAAATTGTGAAAGGTGTTTATCGTCCTATATATGACTGTAACAACCAGTTATGCACAATTTTGGTTTCGTCAATTCCGTTTGGGTATTTGGATGCTAAAGATGCACCTCGCATGGATACAACATCATCGAGAATGTCTATAAAATATCAAAAATTATCAAACTTGACAGCATGTCAGCAGTCGTAGCTTCGCACAAGACCTAAAAATCTTCATGAAAACTGTTTTAAACCTTTTCACAAAACGAATCTGAAAGAAGTTACAAAAAGTTCAAGTAAAAATAATGGATTTCTTTTTCCCCAAACTAATAATAAAGCTTTGAGTACTTTAAATTCAATCAATTAAATTTATATAATCATGTTATTAAGAGATTTTCACAATTACTTTAATAACGTTTGATATATTTATTCGAGAATTAATTAAAAAATTGAGTATTAAGAACATTAATAATACATATGATTCTAATTTTTTCAAATATTATTTTGTACTTAAGTGATTATAATTTTTCAGTTATATTAAGATACGTATAATAAATGAATTTTCATTTTAAATTATACATAGTTTTCATTTATAAAAACATAAATATAATGATCAAAAATGATAACAAGTTCGCCTGTAGTAAAATGTTTTCTTGTGAATGTAGTGACCAAAAATTTTGTAGAGGATGAATCATCCTAATCTATGCATTTATATTTACAATATTATTAACGAAATTCTTATTTTTGAGAGAAATTTGTAATAAGTATTGTTTGTAAGAGTATTACATTTTTCTAAAATATTTCCATAAAAATTCCCCGCATAAAATTTTGTAAAATAACTCACATAGTTTACTGAATTAAAATATTTCCAGTCACAATCAGTTTTTTGACATTTAATTTATTTATATATTATTTATAAAAATTTGTATTATAATTTCCTTTTGATTATTTTCTTGCCAAATTTTAGTGTTTGTCATATACCCAGAATGTTTCAATATGATTTTTAGACGATTTTTAAATGGATTCTTCATGTAAAAAAGAAAATATTTGTTGAATAAAAAGTTCTATAATGACAAAAAATCAATTGAAGAAGATGTGCAATTCGGTTTCTTTATTTTGAGGTATTATTTGATCATATGTTCATCTATTCTGAGAACTGATATACAATAATTACATTGCTTATAAACATAGACATAATTAAACAAGTTCTTGTCTCCTCTGGCTCTGGTCAGAAAATTTTAAAAAGAGCACTTAATTTTTAGAAGTGTCTCTCAACTTAATTTTTTACAAGAACTTTCAATTTACTCCAAAACATACCATGTTAAAATGCCTCGTGATATATTTTCAAAGGTAATACTTGTTTGAAACATAAGAATGAAATTTTGATCTGTATCCTTGTCACAGAAATTAATCAAAATGAATGTCATTTGATAAAATAGTTAGATTATAAGAATTACGTCGATAGTATTAAAATAAATTATAAAAACATTAAGGTAATATTGACTGTTCACATTAATTGTTCAGGTGTTGGCCTTTAATTTGGAGATAAATCCACGCGTTGCACAATGATGTTCTTTCATACTGAATTTATCAGTAGTAAAATTCCGGCAAATAAATAAACATTAAAAATACTTCTATCACCATATATTCAGGATAGAGAGTCATGTAATGTTTTCACATATTCCAATTATAATTGCTAACTTATAGTTATCAATTTTTAAAATTAAGAATACCAAAAAAAAAATCAATAAAACCTTCAAGGTGTTTGATAATCTATTTTTAGATCAATTTTTGAGTGTTTAATAAGCGTTGACAAAAATGCATTTTTTTTTATTTAGCGAAAAATATGTTGAAGGAGATAAAATAAATTTTGATTGATAAAGTGGTATCTTTTGTTCTTTGCCAGCATTTCAATACATTTCGGCATTATAATAATTTATATTTAGACTATGATTAATATACACATAATTATAGTCTAAATATAAATTATAGGTGAACTATTAAGAATTATTAAACCATCTTTTAAAGATGAAAACGAAATTTGTGTACTTAGTATTTTTATACTGATAACGGAGAAAACATAATTTTATAATGTTTTTGTTGTTAGTTCGTAAAACAACGGTGAAATTATTGAGTGAACACAAATCTATCATTATTCAAATGAAATATCTCCAATATACATATCTGGCATTTATTTTCATTGTACAATAAATAAAAAAGGGCATATCTACCTAAGAGATCACTACTCAGAAAATCTGATCGATATTTCCTTTTGTTCTCACTTGTTCGTAACATTTTCTCAGCAATATGTCTCCTTTTCAGTAGAATGTCAGGATGGTTTTATTTTTATATTGGTTATTTGTTTGTAACTTCTGAAGAGTTGGTATCCTGCTGTTAGTTTTATCTGTATGTTATGCATTTTATCATGACATGTTTGTCAATAAAGAGCATTTTTATTTAATGAGATATAAGAAATGCGGTTGAATTTAGACCTAGGAACTATTAAATAACATGTTCATGTAAATGGATTGATAACTCATGTGGAATAGAGATGTCAAGTAGAAGGAAAATACATAGAGACAGAAGAACAGCTATCTTATTTCATACACTTTATTATTCCAATAGAGCGTCAGCTCAACTTATATATAGTTACCGAACTTTATTGATCGGCATTCCAGAACAACTTAATCTGGGAATTGTCTATAAATAATAATGAATAGAACATAAGAACAATATTAAAATGCAATTAATAAAAATTAAGAAATATTGCATGAAAATAATTTTCTTTCAATCCTACATTCAGCAGGTCTTGAATTTCAGACCTTCAACTCAGTAGTGCGACACTTTATCTGCACCACAACAGCCACAATTGGTAGCAAAGAGTTTTGCTACACATAGAAAATATATACTTAATTTAATAAGAATAACTTGATAAGTATAAATCAAATTTCACAATAATTTAATTTTATGACCTACAGTTGAAACTTTCTATTTTAAAGAAATAAATGCTTAAAATTTCAAATAAAAAAAATTATTATAATATTCATTTAAACAAAAACAAAGGTTACTAAATTTGAAATAGTTTACACAGAAATGTCCAATCAAGGCATATTGGATTTATTGTAAGATATTTTTCAGAAGATTCAGAACAATATAAGAATTTCCAATTCTGTAATGTCTTGTAAAAAAGCAATATTTTACATGACGAGACGTTGCATAAACGCATGTATGAATCACAGACAATGCATTTAAAATTTGTACGCATCATTCTTGGGATGAATAAAGAGGAGGATTTACTTGACAGATATTATTGTGAGTTCTATTGTCACTACACACTTCTTACCAAATAAATAATTAAAAACCTACAACAAGCATATTGTATTCCTTTTTAAGTTAATTTCTTCTTAAATAATTTAAATAAAAATTTCTAACTGCTCACATTCCTATTAACAAGAAAACAAACATTACAAAAATGTTACTAGTCTAGCTTAGACTACTATCTGGCAGCTTAACAGCTGATGTTTATTTTTTTTAAATCTTAAATACATTTTTTCTGCAAGTGCACTGTAATTTCTTAAGCACTTTATTTGGTACGCTTTTTAATTTCGTATTCACTTTTTTAAAAATTCCATATGAAGTTCACCTGTAATTTCCTATGCAATTGGTATGAAAAGCCAAGATAATTCCTATGCATTATGATAACGAAAGCATAATTTCCATTTTTGTTTTATCAATTGAAAATATAAATTATTTTATTTCCACACAATATGAATATTCTTATAATTGTTATTCACTTTTGTCCAATTTGCTTCTTGATATCTTGCATAGCCTGCTCTTATTCCTAACATAGAATATAATTTCAATTTACTTTTTCAAACAGCAAATAGACTATTTCTTATATTTTATGTAAGTTATCTATCAAACAAAATAATAATCAATATATCAGTAAATTAAAATAAATTCTTTAGAAGATGGCAATGTAAATTAAGGTATGACATCTTTCATTTCTTATTGCCATACACATTGAGCTCTGAAAAAAAATTATTATTTTAAACATTTTATTGGTTTATTATAACTTTAAATGCATTAAATAATTTATAGTGTATTACGAAAGAAAGTTATATGTTAGTTAGCTTATTATTGAATGTTTTCATATGCAGTGTTAATTAATAGTTCATCCAATTTTCCATGATATCATTAATCCCATACTACTCCATCTGTTACATTTTTATATCATACTTTTCTTTGGTATTTCACATTTTCTTCTACTCATATGCTTTAATAGACAATAATTTTAATTTAGATGATTTTTTTCATTTAATTATTATGATATTTATTATTTCTATTTTGTGATTGTTATGATTAAATTATAATTCTTATGAAATGAAGATAAGCACTTACTATGTAAATATCAAACTTGATATTAATTAATTACATCATTATTTAAATATTAACTGTATATATTATATATATGTATAAATTAAACTATTCTTTTTAATCTAATTTTCAAAATAAACAATTCTTATTTTCCTTTGAAAATGAGTATCAAATAAATAAGCTTCATAAGAATTTGCTGAGAAAAGTCAGAGTTAATTATTAAAATTATTATGAAATAAATTAGTCTCACATTTTTTACTCGGAAAGCGTTCATATAAATATACTGCTGGCCACTGTAAATGCAACACCATGAAGGAAACATGAAAATAACATGAAATTTACAACATGCATTAGCAGAGGTGAGATATGCAAATGATTAGAATTTCAGCACAGACACACATCACGCGTGCCAGTGGAAACACTTCAAAGTGCTATTTAAGGAATTGGAGATTTTGATGATTTAAAGCTCGGCAATTGTATTTTCTTCTGGCTTATTTTTTTTAAAGAATGATCAATTATGCCTCGTAAAAAACAGTGATCATTTTTTATCAAAAATCTGAGTTTGACAAAGGAATGACAAATGCATACAGAGATTTAGGATTATCTCTCAGGGAAATCGTAGTCGTGTTAAACGAAACTACTTCACGTGATGATAGGCAAATTGTGCTCATGTCAGTTATGGTTTACTCAGTCACATCTCGAACCATGCCACAAAACATTCAGTCTATAACACATCATCCAGTGCCTGTGCGTACCATTCGACGAAGTTTACAGCAGAGTAGTCTGTCTGCAAGACGTTCACTGCTTCGCCTACCCTTGACGTAGAACATTCAGACGTCCACAGACGTCTCCACTGCCAATCATGCGATGAAAGAAGGTTAAAGATTCCAGAATGGAAGG
Source organism: Latrodectus geometricus (assembly GCA_026290005.1). Lineage (NCBI taxonomy): Eukaryota > Metazoa > Arthropoda > Arachnida > Araneae > Theridiidae > Latrodectus > Latrodectus geometricus. The sequence continues at coordinate 316,494 of JAPDSC010152079.1, forward strand.
AAATTATCTTTACTGCTGAGTCACTCTGCTGTCTGCAACACCACGATGTTCGTATTCGAGTCAGGGGACCCCATGGAGAGAGGATGTTGAGCAGCTGCGATTTGCACCGCCGCACTGATCCTGCACCGGAAATTATGGCATGGGACGGTATTGGATATCATTCTCGCACTCCTCTTGTACACACTGCCAGTACTTTAAGCAGCCAGCTCTACATCTCCTAAGTGTTGGAGCCAGTTGTTCTTCCTTACCTTCAGGGATAGTGCACATCCATATTTCAACAGGATAATGTGTGGCCATACGTGGCATGCATTGTCCAAGGGTTCTTCGTCAATCGCCAAATTGAATTTCTTCCCTTTAAGGCTCGCTCTCCGGATCTTTCACCTATATAAAACATGTGGTCCATGGTTTTTCAACGATCGTCCCAGATTATATCCCCAGCTGCCCCATCAGATCAACTTTGGCAACGTGTGGAAGCTGCTTGGTCTGTTGTGCCCCAAGAACACATTCAAAATCTCTTTGAATCAATTCCGAGGCATGTGATAGCGGTAATTTTCAGCAAAGGGAGCTACTGAATTTGGCAAGAACCATACATCACAGTAATGTATAAATTTAATCACGTGATATTTGGTCAACATGTTATCTACAAAATAAATTTTGTTGCGATATCTCTAGTCATTCTTGGTGTTGTAATTTGGGTAGCAAGCAGTGTATATATATACTTAATTTAAGAAAGAGAAAAAAATGTAAGATGGATAGAGTACCGACATGGTCAGCTGCATCAGGGGAGATTGACTAAATTGACACAAAGTTTGGTTTTTCTACAGTACCCAAATACAACAATGAAAAACAAGCCATAATAAATCATAAATAAGGCAAAAATAAATAAAAGACCACCAGTATAAAATTGAAGATAAAAAAATCAGTATATACATACATATATACACAGAGAAAATGCAAATTGTTGTCATATAATTATATACACTTAAAAAATTTCTAATATTTTATTTTTTTCAATTCTAAACCAGGTAAACGTACACAATAAGTACTGAAAAGTACGTATGAACACTCTTGGTAATTCGAGGTTAGTATTTAAATATAGAAGTGTCAATTAAGACATTCAAATCTTATTTGACCCTTGTATATTTATATATTAAGCTTTACTTTATTATAAGCAATTTTCTTCTAGATAAATATACAAATTTATCGGTATATTTATAGACATTTATCGGAATATTATTATTTATTAGAGTACTTTGAATCGGTAATTCATTTTCGAATATTATTTAAATTATTACAATCCTTTATATTCTAATATATATATATATATATATATATATATATATATTATAATTTTAAAAATTTAAATACATTTCTTTTAAAATAAATTAATTAGTATAATCATAAACATCAGTATAATATGTTGCATGCATTTCAATTAATTTAAAACTTCAAAAGAATGAGTAAAATAATTAAAATCTAAAATCACTTCAAATTTTGTGTGCAAATATAACCTGGAATTATATAATAAAAATAAGATAAAATACACTATTTAATAGAAAAACTATATTTTGCAAAATAAGAAAAAACTGAGTATAGTATAACTTAACAAAATATTATCAGTCATCTTGATACCAAAATTAACACTAAAATGTTTTTCATTAAAAAAATATTCGATTGTTTTTTTTCGTTTGTTTAACGTGTAAAATATTACTATTTTTAGTAATATATAAAAGATTGTTAATACTGCAAAATACTATTAATTTAGAAGAAAGTATGAGGTATTAGTTTTTGAAATTTATATATTTTTTTTTCCTAATAATTTTTAAAAGAAACATTTATCATGCATTTTAACCTATTAAGCAATCAATGTAATGTTTTTCATCAAGTTATTTTATTTTTTATTTATTAATGAAGAATATATGCTTTCATCTACAGTCAAAGCAAAATAATAATTTCAATTATAACAAAATTCTGATGTTTAGAGAATTTAATATGACTCTTAATAAATGCCAACATGGGGAACATATAAATATCAGTTAATATTAAGATTAAGAAAGTAATTGTTGCTGTGATTAACATATCTGAATCTTTTATGATTAAAGTTCGACTCATAAATTAGGAGATGTCTAATATGTTGCCTCATATAATTTCTAATATATCCTAATATATCAGTTTTGTTCACATTATTTTTTTCTGATTCTCAATATCATCTTCTATGTGTGGCAAATAGATAAAATAATTGAGGAAAATAATTTTACATGTCAATTTATATTAAATTATTTTACTTGTTCTCTTAAGGAAGTAACTAGTTGTCTTTATTAAATCAAATATTTCATGATATGATGAGATATTGCCAGAAACATTTGATTGGTAACAAAATGAAATAATTCTTGTCTTCACAATCAATCAATCAAAATATATATATACTTTATGAATAACATTTTTCATTATTAATCAATATAAGTGACTTAAAAATTGAATGCTAAAAGATAAAGCGATACCTTTTATTTCATTTTGTCTAAAAATTTAAATTAATTATTTTTATAAGAATCAAGTTTAATTCCTAGAGAAATTAACATATATTATAATGAGTAAAATTAGAGAGCAAAGTCTATAATTACAATACAAATATTTTTGAAAATTAATTAAATGTTAAGAGAATTAATTTATGTGTAGTAAATTTTATAAGACAGTCTGAAGTAGCAAATTCTACTTTAAATGTTTAGTTTTAGCTTTTCATAAGTATTATTTTAACAAGTTTAATTAAAATAATAACTTGTTATTTCTTTAAATTATTAAATTTAATTATGTTTATGTGCTTCGCTATAGTTTAGATGTACTTACTAAGGCACCTTATCAAGATAAATACCGTTTGCTCAATCTCCTCAAAAGTTTAATTACATTCAAACTTTAATTACTCTTAATAACTTAAATTTTCTAAATTTAACTATCGTGCTTATGAAAATATACTGAATTGATGTTTAACAATTTCTATAATGGTTTTCTTTTATTTGAATACGTAATATAATATTAATTACTTATATTTTTATTTAATCTATTATTCCATTAATGCACATGCAGATTTTCTATACTAAAGCTATATTATTTGAATGAATATTAAACAGAAATAATTACAATCTAAGTAATAGTAATTCATTCAGATTAAAGTTCATTCTTATAAACATACATATAAAAAAATTATTACATTATATATTATTATATTAATAAAAGTATATTTTTATTAATATAATAATTAACATATAATGTAATAATTTCTTTATATATATATATATATGAATATATATATATATGAATGGTTAATAATAAGATTGAAATATTAAGGTCTGAAACTATTTCGATAGATTCCTTTTATTATACAGTTTAAAATAACTTAAAAACATTTTAAATGTATTGTAAGTCGCACAATATATATGATAATATAAACAATTGCAGAAATAAAACCTGCTGTTAAACTGCTAAAGTATATCCTTCATTTTAAAAATAAAACTGTTTCTAAAATAATAATTTCAGAAATACTTCTTAAATTAACAAATAAATAAGGAAATAGTTGTGTTGTTCTCTTTTTTAAATATACAATATCAAAGATAACAATTTATTTTAATTTTTAAAACAACTTAATATAATTAACTTAATGGTTTTGGTAAATGAACATATTTTAATATAGAAAATTGATTAAAAATATAACTCTGTATTTATCTGCATTGTATTTATAAGAACCCTTTCAAACTATACTCAAAAACTAAATAAAAGTTATTTAATATATACTGTTTGTAGTTAATTATTTATTAAAACAATGTACACAATAAAGCTGAAAATGAATGATTTACCCCTAATAAGCATCATTATTGATATTTCTGCTTTGTTAATTACCTTCAGGAATTCCTTTGAGTAAATCAAATTATAATTTGAGTGCCCTCGTGATAAATTTAAAAGCTATTTTTATGATTCTCAAATGTCAAGCAAAGAAGCTTCATTGTTGAATTGTAAATTACTAAGAATTTTTGAGGCTACCTTGTATTTTCAATTAACAGTAGAGCTGACACACAATCTTTTCTAATTTATTTTAAATTACAACCTTCAAGGTAATAAACATCCATCTTTGTCTAAAATATTATGATTTATTGTTTTAAAGAAAGAATTTATGTTGCTTTTGTATACACTGCAGAAAGATAGCTGATATTTTCATGTCTTGAATTTATCAGGAACTTAGAAATTACTTAATTAACTTTCTATAATTTGTAAATACTTCAATTGGCATCAGTTTAAAATAATTCCCAGTTTCACATCTCAATCAAGAATTGAAATATTACATTTGTAAAACAGTAGAATAGATTAATATGACTTGTTATTTCGTAAGAAAAATAAAAGTAATGTGTTTTTAAAAATAATACAGCTTTCTTGGTGATTTAAATTATTTTTCTTGGTAATTAAGAAAGAGTATATGTATTTGCTTGAAATCACATGTTTTTATATGGAACAAAAATAATGAAACATGTCAATAAACAAGCAATATTTTGAAGAAATATTTGATGTTTTCAATTTTCACGAGTGCTAACAAGGTAAATGTTTTCAAGTAACATTTGTAAAAAATATATTGGATGGAATTTTAGATAACAGTTTTGAGTAAGCAACGTATGATTTCATTTTGTTTGGAACAACAGTTGAAAAATGACCTCTTACAAAACTCACAGATAGTGTCCCTATCACTCACAGTATAATTTCATTAAATTACACTCTATTACGTTGATAATCTCGTATTTTGAGGATTAGAATGGGGAAACCTTTTCTAATATTGTAATTCACTGTTATCCAAGAAGTTTTACTGTTACATTGTATAACATGATTGAATTATACACTTTTTATGTGCTAACAAATATAGACATTGAAATTAAAATATTTCTTTATTGCTTCTTTCCTTTTATGATAACTTACAATACTCGTACACTACTTATGTGAATCACCGAAAACATTAGGCTACATTTTTTCTTAAAATAACAAATATACAACGAACATACTAGTATTTTTTTACATTTAAAATATCCGGATAGTAAATATTGAATAAAATCTTGAGTTCTTCAAACATTTTTGTCTACATTTTAATATATTTTTTGAAAAAGAAACGTGTATTTTATAAACATAATATTTCATTATTTATATGGTAAACTTATAAATAATAATAAAATAAAATGTTATATTATATTTACTCAACAATTTAATTATTTACTTTGAACACGCGCATAAAATTGCATTATCTGGAAGAAGGAAAAAGCTTTACCCTTCTAAATTCTTATAAATTTTGTTTCATGAACATTTTACCAGTATCCGTGTTGTAAAAAAGTGAAACATTATACAATCAAGTATTCTTATATGCCTGAGATGTAGATTTATTAAGTTCTAAATGCCTTTATTTCACGAAGTAAGGCTATTTGGAAATCAAAACGAGTGAATTTTCTTGAGTTAATAAGTTACTTTGGCAATTTTTATTTCCTTCCTTTTCAATATATCACATGTTTCCTAAATTTCCCACAAAACTGAAAACAATTACCTAAGTGAATAGATTTAACTCTTGGGATTGGATAAAGTTTCGCCATAAAATTATTTTTATCTCAATATATTAGGCTGGTAATAAATTAAAACAAATATCTTTAAACCAATATAAAAAATATATCCAAGCAAATAAACATTGCTATTGATATATAATAAAAATATAAGATCCAAATCTTTAGGATTAATGATATATCCATTTTATCACAAAATCTATTCATATCCAAAAAACTTTAATTTTATTTTAAGATTATATTGAAAGTGTTTAACAATGAAATTAAATCTTGTAACTACTATGCTGCTAAGAATACTAGTTTTAATAAATTAAGGAAAAATCACAATCACTGATTTAATGAAACTGAACACATAGGAAGGTACAAACTAGCCCTACAAGAAATCCCCAGACATAGTGTTTTTAAATTAGCACATGTATACAATGAACAAATGGGAGGTGTAAGTTTGGGATAAGAAAAGTATTTTTAATATTGGGTATGATCTCCCGAGAAGTAATACGGCACATGCAGCATGTGTAATGCTCTCAATTATGCGTTTTATTAATTGTGTAGGAAGTGCAATTCATTGCTCTTCCAAAGCTGTTAGTTGAAAGCATGAGTAGGGCTTTAGGATGAGGATTGAGAGCAGCTTCACGTCATCCTAGAGCATCCAGACATGATCGATTGTGTTAAGGCATGGGGATCGAGCTGGCCATAACATGCGCTCTATAGTTTTCTGATCAAGATAAGCTACCACAGTGTCAAACATGTTTGAACTCGTATTATCATCCTGCAGAACGAAAACAACATTTACTGCATCGGAATAAGAGAGCACATAAGCATCCAGAATGTCATATCTATAGGTTTGAGCATTAACATTCCCATATGAAAAAACATGGATATCTGTGCGTCAAACCAAATAGATACCACCCCATGCACAGACGCTGCCTGATACGTATGCATTTCTTTCATTTATGCTTGATGAAACATTAAGGGTAAAAACGAGTTACACGTTTCCTCCAAATGAAAATGAGTCTACTGTCACTTTCGATGCTAAAACTAATCTCACCCGTAAAGATAACAGTCCTCCAATGATCATGCGTCCAGTGGACATGTTTACGTACCCATTGCAAATGTTTCCGTTTATGCTATGATGTGAAAGGAACGCAAATGATGGGTTGCCTTGCATAAAGACAATGTGAAGCCTTAGATGCATGTTTGATATGAATACCAACCTTCCAGAACATGAATCAAGAAAGTATCTGAGTTCAGTCGGAGTTGCGGTTCTATTCATTCGTGAGCATAATTACAAATATTGGTCATCCATAATCTTGGAAGCACATGGCTACTTCGGCTAAACGTTCTGGATGCCGAATCCCTATAGTTTGTTGCCAATGTCTATGACTCATAGATGGACTCACATTCAGCCATCTATCCACTTCTATCTGGTTTTGTCCTGCCTCTAGTCTCACAATAGATCACCATCAAAATTGTTCAGTCAAATGATGCTTGCATTCCATTATTACAATTTTGCTATACCAGATTTCTAATTTCAGACATTCTGAGACAATTGCCTCCTTACTCTGAGAATCCATTTTTATGCTCCTCACAAATGACGTATTACACCATTTTGCATAATGTCATATTGTACAACTCCTTATACTTACACACATATTCTAATTTCATTTATATTAGCTTAACGTTGGGAGAGTTATAGCCATTTTTTTATATTTTCTTAAGTTTTGATAACCAGTATACATCATGCATATCATGAATTTAGTGTCAAAATATTGGACCCTCTATTTGAAGAATAATATCTTCAAAATAATGTAAACTTCAAAGCAAACAAAGGGAAAGAAAATATTTATGATATATTAAAATTTTGCTCTAAAACACATTTTTATTTTATATTCAAGAAAATATTTTACGAAGTTAACTCACAATCGTATCTTATTGCCCTACTTTAAATTAAACAAAAATATTTTTCTTTTAAAATAATTATAAAAGAGCCTTTAATGTGTTCTGATTATAGAATAAAATGTTATTGAAATAGATAATTGTATATAGTCTTCAACATTCATGCAATCGCTTACTAATATTTTATATGTTTTAACCGAATTTTAGATTTCGACTTTTATTAAAACAGAATCAGTATTAATAATTTATTAGAGTATATATTTCTATTGTTAAATAGAATTTACCCATAACATATACCCATAACTAGTTTTCTATTTTGTTGAATCCAAAAAGTTTTCGATATCAATGCTTTTAGGACGTTATTTCCAGTACGAATTTCAATCCTTATCTACATGATTTTCATTGATCACAGAAGCACATTCTTTTTGCAGATATACAGAGTTTCATTAGCACACTATGGTCTTTGTATTTTGTTATAAGAAAATTTCGAAACCTGATAATGGTGGACAATATTTCTTTGATCAAATTTTGTACCTTCAGATTTTAGTTTTCTAAAGAATTTCTTTAGTGAAAGTGTCCCTTTTGATTGTTCTCCATGTGCTTTTTTTATTACCATAAATATTTTACGTCAAAAAAATTTAAAATACATTATTCATTTAATGTTTCTAAATTTCATTTTGTATTTCATTAATGCATCAATTTTCCTCTTCTTAATCAGTCAGATATCTGAGAGATTACAAAGAAGATCCATTTCGTATGATTTTAGAGTAGTTTTAATATCTTTTAGATGTTTCTGTCGAAGTCAACTTCATCTTACAATAAGATTACATTACGATATTCATACAAATTGTTTGAATATTCACATTTTGTTGAAATTTTTTGTAAAGGCATCAATGCATTTTTGGAACAATCTCAAAAGAAAAATTTAGATAAATGGACAAAAATTATTTATCTTTAGTAATTTGTTTCTTAAGTTGTTACAACAATTACTGTATTATTATGTCTATAGTCAGCACTTGTCGATCTATTTTTGGAAAATATCACATACATACATGTAATGTCTGAACTATACATATAATAGCCTAACTGCTTCATGGATGATTTGATTAATTTCATGTTGAATGATTATTGATCTGTAAATGATATTGGCGCTATAAGTTTCATTTTTCTCAGTGAGAATGTATATTTTTTGAGTAATTAAAAAAAAGTTCATTCAAACGTTAAATATCTAGCAATGTTTTTAACTAATATATTTAGAAATTATATTTTATTTAATTTTTCCAATAATTACAATGAAAAGCAATTTTAAATACCACAATCTCTCATTTCTACATGAATAATCAAATAAATTTCGTAAAAAATTACATATGAAGTATTAAAATTAAGTATTGATTTATTCATTGTTAATTATAATGAAGTTAAACTTCTAAAGAGACAGAAAAATTCTCTTTTCTATTCTCTTAAGCAGTTTAACGATTTATGACTATGCAAAATTTTTGATTGTATATAAATCAATAATCGTGTCTTCTACTATGAATATCACAACTCATGTATTTCTGAAAATTAATTTATATTTCATCATAAACTCATTTTTAGTTATATATATATATATATATATATATATATATATATATATATATATATGGCAAATCAAATAAATATTTATATTATCTTGAACATATTTTAATAAGTAAGATTCTGACAAATTACATGTTGCTTGTTGCTTAAGAAAAATCACTTTACAATAAAAAGTTCACTTAAAAAGCATCAAGACCTGTAAAATATTTTATTTCCAATTAAAATATAAATATTTTGAAAAATTAGAGCAATATAATGCTTTACTTCTACTAAAAAAAGGATAAAGAATTCTTCTATGAGAAAAAGGTCATTGTTTTTAAATTTCAATTAGAGCAAAGTGTAATTAAATCAAGGAGATCGTAGTTCATTATTTATATTTTGATTAAATTTTTCAAAAGTATATTGTTCCTTATAAGTAATTCGCATGAAAATATATGAGTACTCTCAGTTTCGTAAATTTCTTTCTTTATGATAAAAAGGATGACATTTCTGTCCCATAAGATATCTTTTTCCTTAAAATAGTGTTACTATTACGATCATATAAAGATTCTAGAAAAAGCAAAGTTCATAGCTGGGATTATATTTTGTTCAAATGACCATGCACCATGAAGTTTTCTTTGTTTTTGGAATAAAAAGGATATAACAATTTTTTCAATGGACACACATTGTTTGCACACCTTTTTCACTCTATATATATATATATATATATATATATATATATATAT
>JAPDSC010152084.1:0-16742 GCA_026290005.1 Latrodectus geometricus
TTTTTTTTTTGCTTTTTTTTTCTTTATTTACATAATGTTATGTTTTTCTTGATTTTGTCTGATTGATATTAAATTGTATAATTTTTTCTTTCTTATACATAAAATCAGGAAAAGAGATATTTTCTTGATTCAAATTCTTCTTGAACCATCATGAAATTATAAATAACAAGAGTTTTATCACTTTCACCATAAACTCGTGCTACGCGTCCACAAAAAAATTCTAAAAAAATGAATATTATGTAAAAAAAATATGCAAAAATATAAAATATATTACGCGAAAGCAACAATTATTAATTAGAGCCATTACGCTCTTTATCAAGAAAATAATCCATAATATCACCTAAATGCAAATATTTTTCGTTTTTATGATATATGTATTAATATAAAAAGAAAAAAACTAAACTTAATTCAAGAGAGTAAAAAATTAATTTTCGTGTATCAAATATTGAAGCAGAATAATCTCAAAACAAACTAAATAATCTTCACACTTTTGATGAAGGTAACTCAATCCTGTGTAGTCCACGATTTGTTACGATTCCTATTGTATTTGCTGAAATCTTTCGTTCCATTAGCAAAAGTATTTTTCTAAAGAATGAAAAAAAAAGGGTTTTCAAGATTATAAGGGAAGAGCGGTTCGTTGAACTTCAAAGAAACCATTTTCTTAAGAAAAGTAACATTTCCCTTTAACATTTAATTTTTCCACTTGTGCATTAGGATAAAATAAGATTACTTAAGGTTTCTTTAACTGTGAAATAAGTGCAGTTGAATTAAGTTGTTTGCAATGTCGGAGAAAGAGTAAGTGTTCTGTTTGAAAGTAGATCTTTAATGTAGGGAGTAAATTTTCTAAGAAAAGTGCAAAGAATAATTTGCTTTCTTCCTGAAAGTAATTTCTGTGTTAGAAATAGGTTTTCTTTTCTCTTTACAAACGGAAGAGGGATTTGTTTATTTCAAGAAAAAAATAATTTCATTTTGTGTTTCTAATTTAAATGGTCTTTGATTTCTGTTTTTTGTTTTATGGGGATTTCTGTTTTTTGTCATTCTTGCTATGTACGAATGTATAATATTTTGACAACCAGCAATGAGGAATGAAATTTACTTGTTTATATTACGTCTCATTAGATTAAAATCTAAATAGTTTCAGTTATAATTTAAATATAAGAAAATATTAACATGAAATGTATAATTAAACGAGCATCTGTAAAAGCAATATTTGTTTCTGCTGTTATATATTTGAAAAGTATAATTGTAGAGAATACATTACATTTTACCTTATTATAAAGCCCAAGCAAAATTTTTAATAATATTATTTTGGGGAAAAAGTAATCCATTATTTTTTCGGTAGACTTCTGTAGTAATCGATATCTCGTGAGGTATCTATCAAACAATTTCAGATTTATGCTCGTTGGAAAGCTGACATTTGATACTAAAATATCCTCTTGCATTTTTTTGTTTGATTACTTCAGTTACGAGTACAAGGTTTTAAAAATGGAAGACAACAAACAAAAGATTCGATACATTTTCATTTTTTCTTGTAACGGCGAAAAAGATAGCCGGGTGGCTAAAATTGTGAAAGGTGTTTATCGTCCTACATTAGACTGTAACAACCAGTTACGTACAATTTTTGTGTCGTTGATTCCGTTCGGGTATTTTTGATGTTAGAAATGTACCTCGCATGTGGATACAGCATCGTCGAAAATTTCTATAAAACATCAAAAATGTTCGAAGTTAACTGCATGTCAGCAGTCGTAACTAGCTAGACCTAAAAATCTATATGGAAGCTGTTTTAAACCTTTTTACAAAGCGAATCCAAAAAAAGTTACATAAAGTTCACGTAAAAATAATGGATTTTTTTTTCCCCAATCTAATATATATGGGCTTCCAGAAGCATCAAGCCGCATTTAGCTATTAAAGGTTAAATTTCTAATATATATATATATATATATATATATATATATATATATATATATACCCAATAAACGGGTACCTATGTGCCATGTGTGTACCGAGGAAGTCGGACTCTTCACACCAAATTATGGTTCAGTTGGAAAAGTGGAGCAGTGTACCCCATATTACAAAAAAGAATTAAAAAAACGCATTTATTCACATTATTCAATAGATTTGTATTAGAGAATAGTTATTATTGTGATAAACTCGTCCCCATGCACATATGTATGCATGTATATATGCATTAAAAAAATCTGAGTTATTGATTACTTTTTTTTTTTTTTTTACTTTATACATTTATAAGTTTAGTATAGTTAATTGGTTCCCTTTTCCCAGAGTTTTGCATTGTAACTTTGTCCGTGGATTCAGTTAGTCTTTTCATAAAAAGACATATTATATTTAAATGAATTTAATTATACAAATTCATATGACTAATTTCATTTTAATGATAAGAATGTATTTGGAACTATAAATGAATTATATTTTCGAAATCTGTATTTCAGTTTTTCTAGGTATAAAAATTGTTTTCTCCCTTATAGCAAGTGACTTTTTCCATGGCAGATTTCATTTATAATTTCTGTATGAATGTAACTTCATAACAAAAACAAAATGTATATCATCATGAGCAACAACTGATTATTGTTTCAAAAGCAGCATTTGAAGAGTAAGAAACTTTTATAAAATTCCTGCAATACTTGATTCTTGTAAGGATAGATTATACAGAGTGAGGCAAGTAACGCCGCAACCCTCTAAAAAATCAAAGAGTATTGCACTTTTTTACAATTATTTCTTTATACTTGTTTATTATTTTTCTGGCAACAGAACTATTGTGCGTGGGTCCCATATTCTTTAATAGTAAACAGGCTATTTGATTTATGAATATTTGAGTAATTCTATTCAATCATTCCAGAAGAGAACCTTTAGATATACAAATATAAAGAAATACTTTTAATGCAAGTATAAGATAAAACTTTCCAGAAGAGAAGCTTCAGATACACAAGTATAAGATAATACTTTCAGCAGGACAGTATCTCTTTCATTCATGACGCCAGCAAATATATGACATTTTTGCTGGCATTAATGTATGAAACAAGAGAAGCTTCAAATATACAAGGATAAAGAAATACTTCTATACAAGTATAAGATAATACTTTCAGCAGGGGACAGTCTCTCTTTCATACATAACACCAGCAAGTATATGACCTTCTAAATTCAATATTTGACATTGTTTTAAATTTAATTTTCAATCTCATTATAAAAATTATACATTTACGCATGCACACAGACATATCATCTAGCATTTATTGATTATAAACTATTTTGTTTGACAGATCTTCAGATTTTACAAAAAGATTATTTTATAGGAAATGTTCTTTTAGATTTTGTCTTCTGTAAAGTAAAAATTATGTATGAAAGAGAGACTGTCTTGCTGAAAGTATTATCTTATGTTTGTATCATAAGTATTTCTTTATACTTGTATACCAGAAGCTTCTCTTCTATAAAGTATTCTTATACTTGTATAGAAGTATTTCTTTACACTTGTATACCTGAAGCTCCTCTTCTGGAAAGATTGAATAGAATTACTCATGTATTCTTAAATCAAATAGCCTGTTTACTATCGTATTAGAGAATATGGGACCCACGCACAGTAATTCTGTTGCCAAAAACATAATATACAAGTTTAAAGAAATAATTGTAAAAAAGGGCAATACTCCTTAATCTTACGTGGGGTTAGCGCGTTACTTGCCTCACTCTGTATAATCTATCATTACAATTTCATCTTACAGCATACATTCTCATACCCCACTTTGACTTTCCTCAAATTTTTTCGCCAATTTCTGGCAAAAAAATGGTTGTTCATATTAATTTCACCATTCTGCGTTGTTCTAACGTACCTGTTAACACGTGATTGGTATTTCCAAAAAAAAAAAAAAAAAAAAAAAAAAAAAAAAAGGTAATTATTTGTTTTAATGCGTATCTTCCTTGAAAATATTTTGATGGATTGGATTCAAATTGAAGCATCCATATAATCGATTGCTCATTTGGTTTGGGTACATATGATTACATCCATGACTTGTTGCCTGCATAGATGTTAAACAGAGTTTAGTCCATTTTTTTAAAAAAAATGTTCTTGCATAAATTGATAGCAGATTTCATTTGAGCATTTGTCAAATTATGTACGATCTAAAGCGCAAGAATAATTTTCACCGATTTATAGTATTCTATTAATGTTTGTCATACTAACGACTGAAGATAAATCTATTTAACATTATTTATAACGATATTGCTTTAGCAGTTCACGTACAACATACATTTTTGTACATGTGACATTTTCTGGCACAGCAACAGATTTCGGATATCTTCATGAAATTTTCTTGGAGTAAAACTCGATCACATTTAAATTTGTTATTTCAGTTTTATACAGTTTTGTAGCATGATGTTTTAACATCGCATAAAAAAGTTTGATGTTGTCGAAGCATTCTTGTCTTGAGAATCTGCATCGTAATTTAAGGATTATTTTTTTTTTATTTCCAATGGTCAAGATTTTAAAAGACCTCTGCACCACAAGGCAAAAGAAACAAGAACAACAAACCTATAAACTAAAACAAAGGGTTGAGAAATGTCTATGAACCCAATAAACCCTTTGCACGCCATTAATGGTCACTCAAAGAGGAACCCTTTAGTGCCGGAGAATGTGGTCAGCATGCATGTCCTCTTGAAGATCACTAAGGGTACAGAAAGGTGCGTCAACAACATGGAATCGATGTAGATGCTTTGAGAGGCAATCATGCCCAGTGGCCAGACGAAACTCAGCAACTGCTTTACGTTTTCACCGCTTGGGAAAATCCTAAAATTTATTCCACCAGATCTGATTTGAATTTCCTTCAACAAATTGATATTGGACAAGGTCATTCATTTTTTTTTTCTTTTTGATGATAAGCTTTGTATTAGGGACAGTTATGAAAAACAATCAACGAAAGAGTTCACGAATGAATCAATTTCCTGTTTTGTTCGAAATGAATAAATATCTTAAGCCACTGTAAAAAAAAAATACAGATCAGCTGAAATGGTAATTTTTTTAAAAGAAATCTTTGGTTAAGAATATCAAACTATCTTTTAATAACATCAGCTGTCATTTAGTAATACTTACTGTTTCCAAGATCATAAATAGAAGTAAGAACTTTCGTACATTTAACGTATATATTCAAACACAATATAATTTGTAACAGACCCAACCAATCAAGTTTCGAGTATTTCCAACTATTTCTCCAATACATATCTAAATATTTAAAGTTGATATGTTTTTAATTAACTAGTTTTTAATTTTTTTAAATTAATAAAATTTTAGAGCACTTACAGATAATCACTAAAATTTTTATGACGAAAAAAAAAACAAATAAAACGAATTTATAAAATTAAAAAAAAATTATTTTTAAATATCAAGTTATACATTTTTTTTTATCTATTTGAAGTTTATTTTAAAGTTTGTAATTTCATTTGAATATTTTGAAATTTCATTTGAATATTTTGAAAAAACTATGAAATATGAAAAAGAAAAATCTATGAAATACATTTTAAAATTTTTTCTGGAAAACCTAATATATATTAAAAAATAATTTATACTTATATTTGTATAAAATGATAGACTAATTAATATAAGCCTTATGCAACTTTTCCATCTTTTTCAATTATTTGCTTCTGTATTTTTAAAAATCCCAACCTCCAAAAAATTCGCATAAGCATATCTTATTTATGACATAGCACTTGTTGAGTGAAATATGGTTACCTTTATTTGTAGTTTTCACCTCACCTGTTTCATGGCTCATTAAAACAGAAAGAAACGTTTTTCTAAAAATAACGCCAGCAATTATGCACATTTCATTCATGTAGGCGACAACGTACTTAGTCATTGGCACATTTCTAATTAATCGAAACCGCATTTATTGGCACCTTGAAGTAAAAGTAAGCAAAAAGGTAAAATAAATAGTGGTTTTCCGATACACGTTTTATCGCTTCTGTGCTGGGAAATTTTTATGAGACGAGTTTATTAACGGCTGACAAACTGCATTTAATATGAGTTCATGGCATCCAAAAGAAGCGCCCTCTACAATGCAGGTGTAATTAAGCACTAATGTGAAGAATGATTTAAATTTTTGCTGAATGAAATGAGTTATTTCTATTGGTTAATTTATTTCCTTTTATAACTGATGACGACTTTCAATTCAGAGTTTAATTCGTTGCCTGCAGTGATCTTTGCCGTTCAGTAATTAATTATTTTTTTCGTAAAATATTTTTAAATTCGCAATTGTTTTTAACTGTTATAAAATTAATATAAGAGATTTATGACCCAACTCATCAAATGTTTTTTTTTTCTAATGGCGGGGCACTAAGTGATTGACCCGTCGCCCACAACAAGACGGGAAACTGTTATTCATTTACCGTTACTCGGTGGGTACCTGTGAACCAAGACACGCAGGCGAGTAGCATTACCCACGTCACACCACTACAAACCCATTTATAGGGAGGTCCACATTCATCCAACAACTCAGAAGAAGAAAGGTCAAAGATACAGACGAGTGAGGAAGGAAACGTCCATGCCCAAATCGGAATTCGAGCCTGGACCAACAGCCTAGGATTCAGGCAACCTAACCACGCAGCCATTGGCCAGCTATTATATGAATGAATATATATTTAACGATTTCATTTATTATATTTATAATTTCTGAGACACGGGTTTATTTACAGTTTACCTCCATTTTTTTATTTTCTTTTAATTTTATCTATGCCTTTCGTTTGAAAATTTAAAGTTTAATTTGATCCTATTTTTATTTAACTATACAAAAAATCCATGCACTCTCTTTTGTACAAAATGTTTAGTAATGTTGAATGGTGAGAAAAAATTGTGGGAGTTGAAAATGAATGTTGCAAAACCTTTTTAATTGCTGATTAATATAAAATATTAAATAACATCTTATAAGCAGTTTTTTTCTTTGAATTAATTTTTATTGACAAATTATTTAATGGGTTCAGCTAAGAGTTTTGCAGCATATTCTTGTAGTGATATAGTCAATTTCACAACATTATTATTTCAAATAACTGTCATAGATATTATATATTTTCGTACTAGGCTGAAAATCAATATATTTCCCTCTATTCTGGGTTAAAAACAATAAAGGAAACAATCCTCTAATTGTTTTCCATATTGTTTTTTGTAGATTGATATATTTTATAAAGTCTTAGGAAACTTTTAATTACTAATTAATATAAAGTAAGAATACTATTTTGCACCCAGTTCTTTTTTTATGTTAGTTTTAAAGGCAAATAATCTAGTAAATTCATTTAAAACATTTTAAAGTTATTTACAGTAAGCATGTAATTATGACAGTGTTATTATTTGTAAAAATTTCCAAACTTATTACATATGTTGATACTAAGAATTAAATCAATATTTTCCTCTATCCTAGTTTACAAACAATTCAGAAAACAATTATTTCTATCTAATTGTTTCCCCATATTGTTTTTTTTTTCTTTTTGTAGATTGATAATTTCATACACCATAATTAAATTATATCATTATACTTCAAACTTAAAATTTAAAAATTGAATTTAGTATGATGATAGAGCAATGTAGAGAAGGATTATTAAATTTTAAATTAATTTCAGCATATAACAAATCATTTAACAACATTTAACATTTTAAAATTTTCTAATATTGATTTGTTCTACATATAAATCAATATATTTGTTTCATTTATTGTATAAAACAAATAATCACATTTATGTCTGAAAAAAAGTATTATATTCTAAAACATTATGACCAACTTTCAAAAATGTACTTTTTATCTTTCAATTATATACTTTAAAAGATATATTCTTTAAATAACTTTAAAAAATAACTTCAAATATATTAGGAATTTTAAATTTTTTGTTGTTATCCACATAGAATTGTAAAAACCATTTATTTAGATTGCAGTATTTCAAAATTATTAAACTTGAAAGCAAAAATATATATTTATCTTTAAGTGTTTTTTAAATTTAATTGAAATAATTTAAATATATATTAGTATGTATAAATTAATATATATTAAATAATAAAAAATTTTTTCTCCATCGCCAAATAAATACAATACATATAAAAGGCGGAAGAATAATATACCACATTGTGTTTTGCAGAACACTTAATTCGAAATATTGTTTCATTATTTACCAAAGAAAACTCAATTATTTAAACTGATATTAGGTCTTTGCCTGCTATAAGTTTTAGTCTCAAGGGTTTATGAAACCAATAAACATTACAAATGAATAATATGTTTGTTTAACATCATACTAGAAAATATTAAAAGCAAAAAATAAATGTATGAGTTCAGGAAAATAATCAGAGATATATTTGTTTCATCTGAACACAAAAAACTAGTAACTCATAAGCACATTTTTTTTGAAGAAGAGATTACAAATAAAATGCGAACGCCAGCCAAAACAATGTTTAAAAAAATTACCCAATTGGAGAAAATATAGAAAATGAAAGTTTTTTTCACTTCATTTCAAAGAAAACCCTCAGCGAAATGTTTTATCGTTCTTTATGTTTCTCTTGGGTACAAAATTGCCTTCAAACCTTTTCTAAGGTTTATATTTCAAAAGTTATGTAAACATGATAACACAATTTATTATGAAATGAATTATTCGAAAAAAGTGTATTGCTTAAATTTGATATCGCGTTTCAATGGAACAAAATTCTTTTCATTTAATGCTTTCAAGAATTCACATTTTCATGAATAATTTATTTATTTTTTATAAAATTTAATACACATCTTTATGGGCCATATATTTTCTTTCATATCGGTATTAATGTTCAAACTATGCTTTGAAACAAAAGTTAAGTTATGGAAGTTTATAAAAGATTTTTTTTAAAGAAATGTCAATTTGCAGTCACGAATACACTAAATATTTCCATTTTTGGACTGATTGTAACTCATTTTTTGCTTGAATTTCATATTATAAATTATTTAAATTTTTTTCTTTATGTTTATTTACAAAAGTTAAAATTTTTCAGAAGATCTGAACAGCAGCTTTTGTACAAGATTTTTTCATACATACAGTACAAACTTGTATAAAAAGATATGTTATATTATTAAAGATAAATTGAATCAAATAAATGATGGATAAATTGACCAAAAATTAAATTGCATACGACACTGTTTTGTGACCAAAATATGAAAATGTTTTATCTCGTATACTAAAAAATCGTGATATTAAGAAATTATAAATGTTAATAACTTTAGTTTCAAATTTTAGTTAAAGAAAAAATAAGGTATTTATACAAAAAAATTTATAAAAATTAAATTTAATATTTATTAATAAAAATCGCAATAAAATTCAGATGTATTTAATCTAGACAGAAAATTATTTTAGAAAAAGTAAAATGTCTAAAAATGAAAATAAAAAACAAAAACATTTAAATCGTCCTTGCCGATTAAAACTAACCATGTGTTAAGTAGATGTTATGATTTATTTATTGCTTGCATAAAGAATCAAATATTAATATTTAATGTGCTTTACATATTAAATGAAATATATTTATCTTTACTTAATGCTTAATAAGTGTTTTTTTTAATAGCGGTATCAAGAAAGACAAATCTCCAATAATATATAAATTAAGTAATCCCATTAAGATATTGGCCAAAATTTTCTTTCTATCTGCTCACTGAAGAGTTAATCCCACTGACAAATTGACTTGTTTTTGATGGGTTTACAAAATTGTATATTAAACGTTAATGGTGAGAATGATTATTTGTTTAACTCCTAGATGAATTATAAGTAAAATAAAGTGATGTACACATGATCTCAACTGTAACGACAGAAACAACCACTTTATGGTAAATAAATAAAATTTAGGAGAAAATTTTCAATATTTTAACTCGATCAACAATCTTTTCAATATCATCCTCTCTGACAATCATTACAGAATGGACATTATTATTTAAACCTAATTTATTCTCTTACATGCCCTAATCGTTTCTTGGAATTCATAAGTAATTGAGGTAACTCTATGGCCCATGCGTCCAGCATTATTTCAAACGTCTTACATAATCAGCTTAATTTCGTTTTCCGGGTTGTTTTCTTACTTAGCTTTGTTGTTTTATTACTAAGAAAGAATGTATAAATGCAAAATAACAAGGGAGGAAAAGAAGATTCAGCATTTTAAGATTCTATATGATGATTTTTCAGCGATAGTCTGGTTGGTTAGGACGTCGTTCTTGCTACTTGAGGATAGTGAGTTCGAGTCCCGGCTTATTCGAAGATCCGTCGTGTTCACTAATGGCGACTAGGGCACGTAAAAATATTTCGTGGGAGCAATGCCTTCCATGTTCCCATTTTAAATTAATACATCTGGTGGTGTTAAAAGCCCTTTCTTGAGTTACTCTGGCTTCCAATCTCTAAATTTTAAGACCTAAATGGTGTTGCCATCTATGAACTAAAGTCTATCTCCCCTTTTCGTAGGTGAGTGCTCTGATCAAAAGCAGAAAATGCTCTTTCTGACTTCATTCGTCCATCTCTGACAGGCAGTCTTGACTT
The DNA here is from genome assembly GCA_026290005.1 of Latrodectus geometricus. Classification (NCBI taxonomy): domain Eukaryota; kingdom Metazoa; phylum Arthropoda; class Arachnida; order Araneae; family Theridiidae; genus Latrodectus; species Latrodectus geometricus. The sequence continues at coordinate 10,519 of JAPDSC010152084.1, forward strand.
CACCAAGTGTCATAAGTATCAGAAGTATCAGTAACACTAAATGAAGATTAATTTTCTGCAGAAGATATCGATCAATCCAGTCAGTGTGACCATAATGATAAAATATATATTTCTCATGATTATGGCAATGAGTTAAAGTTGAGAGGGGAAAATAAAGAAAATCTAAAATAGTAGAACAGTTTGAAACAAAGACCACATTGAAATTTCCAGGTGATTCTTAAGTATTTTTCATTGGTGAATTCGTAAGAAACAAAAGCAGAATATATACAGTTTTATAATAGAAAAAACTAGTAGTAAATACGCAACTTAAAATGTGTATGTCACATTATACAGTGCTCAAAAAGCAGCAAATATTCAGTAGATGCTTTTATTGAGCATTGATTCTCAAAGAAAAAATACAAGATTTATTGTGTCCAGAAAGATGTCATGATAGGATGTCAAGAAAGAGCTCTTCAAAATAATATATGCACATAAAGGAAAAATAATTAAGAATTAATTAGCTCTAATAGAGCTATATATTAAGACAATAATTGTACAATGCTTTTTAATAAATTCTGCTAAAAATTCAAGGTATTCGATTCTAGTGGACAAGAAAAGATTCAATACCGAACAAAAAGTTCTAAAATCGGCATAGCCTGATTTTTTATATATTTAAAATCTAGGGATAATAAAATCATAATTTATCGTACAAAAAACATTTTTACTTTCAAAAATCATTCTATTTGTGTTCTTCAGAAAAGTATGAAATGTCTACGTAGAATTTTGAATAAACTTACGTAATTAATTTTTTATATTTTATTCATATTGCATCTTCTTAAGCACTGAAAACTTTTATAGAACATTAGAAATATTTCACAACTAAATAGTGTAATTTTTTTTCATAATGATCATTTTTAATAAAGCTTTTTGGAGGGAAATAGTCATTCCACGTTAATTCAAATGTCCAAATGAGTGAACCTTGTTCACAGCCTTAAATCATACATGTCTTGAGGTGCATAAATTAAGTGAATTAAAAAATGAAATTTTAATCAAAAACCGTTTTAGTTTGCAGTATTTTCCAATATTAATATTCATTCAGTCAAAACACAGAAAACTGGAGAGGTTGTATATAGAAATATAAATATGTAAGCAACCACATAAATGTAATGTGTTATTGTTTTCGTATAATGCAAAATTTATGTTCCCTTTAATTATTAGACAGTTTATTGTTTATACAAAGAAAATTTATCAATATTTTGATTAATTCAAGCACATTGATTTTAATTATATTTATCGCAATTAAAAATGAATATAAAATCTTCGACTTAATAAAGGAGTTTGTATTTTCGTGTACGTATTTTCAAGTAATATTTTGGATTTCTGCCATGAACCATTAATATTGACTATTTAGTAAATCATCAAGCCTTTTTCAATGGAGCTATTAGAAATAATATCATGACATAACAGGATCATCGATGAGGCACTAGAATACATAATTTAAATAGGGAGCAGACTTTTTTTCACAAATTATTTGGTCATCATTGTGGAGTCAACAGTAGTCAAATCATCGTTGATATGAATTAATTGAGTTGAAGGTATTGATGCGTAGCGTTGTTGACTGCATGGCATAATATATCTTTAAGAATAACCAATATAATCATCAGACTTGATTAGCAAGTTATTTGGACTTACAGTATGATTTCCAATTGCACTGCTTTAGTCGAGGTATGAGTGTATGGTGAAAAAAAAACTCATAAATTTATAGCTTGTAAAATCCAAAAATAAAAGTTATGTGCAATTGAATTCTCTGTAAGTTAGCTAGATGAATGATAGTGGTTACTAAAAAATCTTATATATATATATATATATATATATATATATATATATATATATATATATATATATATATATATATATATATAAACTGAAATCATCTCCAATAAAATATTTGGTAACTTCCTAAATTCAAAGATTATAAATAATATAAACTATCATATTATATATTATAGTACTTTCCAAATATAAAGATAACAAAACAAATAGTCTAGAACATTTAATATCACTGTCGATAAGCCAAGAGCAAATATAATATAACCTCTGTCACTCTCACCAGAACGATAATGTCATTCTTATACGTAATTTATCTGATAAAACGAACTGTCATGCAATTATTTATATTATTTTAAACAATTTGAAAGTAATAGATATTGTGAGATTTAATGAATTTGCCAAAATACTCATATTTAATTTATTTATACCAAAGCTAACGTATTTCTTAAAAAGGTGTTGAATTCAAGTATTATTTATTCTTGCAGTATCCAAATAATTATTAAAGAATATTTTATAAATTTTAATTTACGTTTCAAAATATTGTATTGAGTTGTTGTAAGAGTATGGAGAATTTTTTTCAGAGGATATATAAGAAAGAAGTCACAATGAATAACAAACATTTACTCCATTTATTTTGAAATTTAACTTTAAAAAGTAAAATAGTACCCATAAAATAATAGTTAGGTTTTTATTTGTGTAGTTTACGACATTTATATTGATTGATAAGTTTCAATTAAAATTGATTGTCAGATAAATTGATATTATTGGCCCTCCTGAATCAATTTTTCGATAGAGAAAACCAACCATTTTAGGAATATTAAATCAATCTACTACCAGAAAGATGGTAAAAGGTATTGTGAAAAAAATAAACAATATACAATTCTATAAAATATTTATTCTCTATACGTTTTTCATTTTCATCAAAAACGAATTTACTTTTTGAAAAACCTAATAGTATAAAAATTTGCAGCTTAAAATGTATTTTTTTGTTGAAGAAATTTCCAGGCAAACTATTTAATAAATTATTGAACTTTCCTTAAACACTTTTTTTATTTTCATCTGATTAGTTGTGATAGTATTTTTTTTAAATATTAATAAAAAATTTATAAATATTTTAATGTAAATAATGCAAATAAATATTTGTTTCTAAAATATTTTTAAATTTCTTTTCTCTATTTCAGGTTTTATTTAACAATTAACTAAAAAAAAGTATTATCAAATATTTATTTCACATATTTAATGTTATATCTAAGGAATCATTAGTATGCATTTATTTAAAAGAACTTTGTAAACATAATATGCATTATAATATTTGTTTTTGTTTACAATATTGTTCAATAAACTAATATCGGTGTCATCTGTAATTCTTTAAGATAATTTTATATTTGAAATAGGCAGACTGCCAAATTTCAAGAAACATTTGTTCTAGAATTAATCATTCTTTATGGAAAAAATAATATATACATTGAAATGAAAGCAAAATGGAACTAAAAGAACACTATTTCTGTCTTTATAAAATAATAACATCCTATCATATATAACAAATAAAAAAACTATTTTCATAATGTTTTAAAGTTTCTGTTATAAAATACTTAGATTTATGAAATAGGTTTTTTAATTACTAGATAAGGCTTGATATTAACTTATTGAAATAGCTGTTCACATTCTAAATAATAAAACTAGATTAATTTGTATTTAATTTATCTCGGATCTCTATAATATTTACTTAATTTCATTTGAAGAATAATTGAACAATTTTATTGTAAGCGGAGTTAGTTTGCAATTTTTTAAACATCTCCTTATACATTTTGTAAATTCTAAATGATTTAATTAAGATATTTTCTTTTAGATGTTTCATCTTATGATAATATCTACCGAAAATACTAATTTCCTTTGTCAATTTTAATCATTTTCTATATCATTATATTAAATGATAAAAAAATGATTAAATTTTGTAAAAATAATATGCTTTCATGGGTAAATAATTGTTTAATTCTCTAATTAATTTAATAAAGATGAAAATGGTGAAATGCTAAATACTATTCTTTTATAAAAGAAAGTAACTGTGTAATGTCAATATTGAATTAAAATCTTATTGAAATAAACTTGATTACATTTAAACATAAGTCACTTGATAAATATTTTGTAAGTTCTATTGTGATTTTATTTCTTCAATTTTATTTTTATGATCATATGAAAAAATAAATCTACAAATGTGTTGACACAGAATAAGATGACTATTAAAGATAAACAGTGCTCTCAACTCAACTGTGCTTTGAAAACACAGATATGTTTAACAAAGAGAATATGATAGATTATTTTTGTTTCTTCAGTACTTTCTGAAAGGCTTTTATAATATTTGAAACAGAAATAAAACTACTAGATGAAAACTTTGTTCCTCGTGTTTTTATAATAATCTTCAAAAATAATATAAAAAAAATTTTGGAATATTGAAAGGGCTTCATTTATAATGTTGCACAAGTCTGTTTTATTTAATTCAATTTTATATTTATTTTGTTACTCTTATGCCCATCTTTATTATTCATCATTTCTCTCAAACTAACATTTAGATTACTTATTTATATAATAGATTCTTCAATAATTAAATAAATAATTATACAGTGTAATCATGAATTTTTCAAAGTGGTTATTTCTCAAGAACTACACATTCTACCTCATCTTAAGTGGAGAAATTTATTCGGAAAATGTTTGCTTCCTTCATTTTAAGAGACTATTATCATTGGGAAAGGAAGTATCCCATGTTTAAGTATTTTGCAAAAGAATAAATAAAAATTTACTTTCCTTGAAATGCCGCGAAAATTAAATCTTATCTTGAAAGCACTATCATTTTGCATCATTGCCTAAAACTGATTCGTGATGCAGTAATTTATTTTGCTTCCCTTTCTTAAATTCAGAACATTTCAAAAAATAAGAAATTATAAAAATTTTGAATTTTCTGTCGGTTATTATAAGGTGAAAATTCTTATAGTAATTTTCTCCTGTTTCTTTAAATTTTTTTAAGGTTAAAAAATAATAACTTGTAAAAATTTTTGTTTGGATAAACTATTTTTTTCATCACCTCAAACATTTACAATAATTATTGATATGTATTTTCCCAAAATATGAGTCATATTGCACTTTTATTAATTATAAAATGAAATGTAAAATTTGTGTTCAATAGCAAGAATGTTTTTCCCAAAATATGTGAGTCATATTGCACTTTTATAAATAAAATAAAATTTAAAATTTGTGTCCAATAACAAGAATATTCCTCTATATACAACACAAATTAAGATATAGTCAAAATTTACTTTGATTGGTATATAAATAAAAAATAAAATCAAATAAAATAAAAAGCATGCAAAGGAACTACATATACACTCTATGTTGAGTAAGTAATCAATATAATATAGTTTATTCTAGGGTAAGAAAAAAATTAAAAATTTGGAATAGATTTATTTAAAACAATGAAATCAAAATTTTGTGAGAAAAAGTCTGCTTCACAATTAGGTTAAAGATTTTTCAACAAGCCATATTATTAAATTAAAATAATATTTACTTTATTATACAAGATGTCATTTAAAATTCATTACATTAGAAAAGCTAGAATTTTAAAACAAATTTTTTAATTATTGAATTTTTTATTAAATTATATTCAAATTTAATTAAATTAACAATAACTTAATTAAACTTCAATGAAAATAAAAATATAAAACTTATGCAAAGGAACTACATACACACTCTATATTGAAAGAGTAATCAAAACAATATGGTTCATTCAATAATAAAATAAAATTAAGTATTCGGAACATATTTATATAAAATAATGAAACAAAATTTCTATAAGAAAAATACTCCTTCAATTTAATGTTAAAGATTTTTCAACAAGCCATATATTGAAATCACAAATAATATTTATTTCATTATACAATATATTATTTAAATTTTATTTTAAAAATCTAGAAATTTAAAATAAATTCATTTATATAAGGAATTTAGAGGGGTTCATATTTTTCCAGTATTGAACACTTCACAAATTAATTTAGTATTTTCCAAATTATGTCCTCGAGTTACTTATCCAGTTTTTCATTTCTCACTCATTCGTTAAAGCAAGTTGTACTTTCAAGATATGTTATTTTCCAAAGATATAAATTACTTATTAATAAAATCAAAGAGTTATTAACGCCAAGCATACTCATTAACGGATTCGTTCTCACTAATATATTAACTTGCAAGTTAATTAAGGAGGGAATGTAGGTTATGCAATCAGAACCCGTATGTAGACTATAGATATCTTGCATATAGTGTTGATTTTAGACTCAATTCCAGTACAAATGACATTAGCATATGATAGCGTGATATGAACTCCATCTACTCATCCGACTCTGCTTATCTAGAGATTTAACATCATCATG
>JAPDSC010152086.1:15717-34053 GCA_026290005.1 Latrodectus geometricus
AGAAACATAGAAAGAGAAAGTACATACATACCTGAGCCGGGATTCGAGCCCTGGTCCTCCCGATTTGTAGTACGCTGACCACTAGACAGGATGGGTGGTATAGGATACCAGTGGGGGATACTTCTGTAACTAGTTCTGTGACTCAAAACGCTTCGCCAACATAAACTATTAGCGCAATCACTGCCGATACCGATGTATAGTAAACCTAAAAGATAAGCACTTAGATGGCGGGTCAAATTTAAATCTTAAGAGCAGTCTTTCATCTTAACTTGAATGTAAAATATGATAGGGAAACTTGGGAGAAAATCAAGAAAAAAATTCAAGCATCATTAAATTTACATTTTTTTCCCCCATTTCTAGTTTTTTTATATATATATTTATGGCTTAAAGAATGATGTAAATTACTCCATTATGCATTGCTAATTTTTTCCAATTACTTTTAAAATATGAGGATCAGAAATTATTTTAACTATTTCAGTAATTAGTACTCTTTTATGAAAATTATTTTGTTATGTTGAACAGTTTTCCGTTTTCCAATCTGTTTAAATAAGATTTAATTCTTTGCTAAAGATTAATGATGCATTAATAAACATATCTAAATCTTAAACTCCAGCTTTATAACTGATGTTAAATAATTGAAATTATTCAAGCTAAATTTAATGTTGAAAACTATTATTTAATTTTAGATTAATATCTTTCAGATATTCAGTTAACTTTAATATCTTTTCAGAAGGATAGTAACGTTAATCTAAACTAGCACAATGTTACGCATTTGAAAAATATTAAATGTTTAAGATAAAAACTACTTTATTTTCTCAGTGAAATCAGATATTACAATAAAATTTTTTACAAATTTATTATGAATTGTACTTTATTAAACGTCACAAAATTAATATTATTAGATCACTGCTTAGGTAATACTTTGAATGCAATTCAGATTTACTTAAAATAATATGTACCTCTATTTGAGGTACGCATTAATTTTTTTAGTGAAATTTGAATTGCATTCAAAGTATTATCTAAACAGTGATCTTATTAGAAACATTTTACATTGATTCAAAATCAAATATTTATAACTGTCTGATGTTAAATAATTTAACAATAATGGAAGAAGTTGTGATAAAAAGTTTAACAATGGAACTTCTCAGGAATTTTCGATAAATTATTTTGAAATTTTTAGTTTTTCTTTTCAGATTATTTAGAATAAGTATGCATGTATACTGAATAAAATTATTTGTGGAAAACAAGAAAATGGAAATCCCATGAAATTACACGGAAATTGTAGATATCTACATTTTCAAAATTTTTAATATAGTTTATATTATATACAATGTGTACTAAAATCGAACCAGAGACCCTCTGGACCAAAAAATATGGTATTGCCTTTCAATTATTACGGTCAAAGTGCATTCTTCCGAAAGTACTTTGACATCGCATTGATAATAATCACATAATTGGTAGCTGTTTACAGACTCTTTAACCCTTCTTTGCATAATGGTCGAAATTTCCATCATAACCTATATTGCCCAAAAATTATATAAAAGAACAAGTTCACTTTAAGTTGATCGTGTTTGGATACCTTTTTAATGTCCATTGCATAAAAAGAAACATGGCTGTCAAAAATAAACAAGTGTCATTATCAGAGCTTAAAGTTGTCTCATTCCGCTGTTTTTTGTAGTTGCAATAAACGTATGATTTCGTTTATAATTTTGTTTTATTATATTAGAGTTTCTATTGCTAAAAAATTGAAAATGAGTGGAAGAAAGGTTTGTAACACGCGTTTCTGTTATTTTCCTCTTTTATTTCTATTTAGTACTAAGCTAATGATCTAACTTAGGATGATGATGGAAATTTTTAGCATATTGTTTTTTGCTAAATTTATACTATAAATATATACTAAGATTTTTTAACCATTTTTCTTTTAATTTTGAACATGAACTATATCAACTTGATTAATTTCACCAACAAAGAAAAAATCATGCAAAGAAGGGTTAAAAATGTTTGGGTATTTGGACTGTTTTATTGATCTAGAAATAAGCTTGCATTCTAAGTCTGATTTTTCTGATCGTATTACATTTTTCTAATATTAGTGTATCTAATTAGCCTTTTTGATTTCAAAAAATATTTTCACGACGTAATTTGATCTGATTTCTCATCCCTATTAATAAAAAGTGATTGATAAAATTATTTGACTAGCGCTTATTTTACTATATTTCAGTTTTACTGTTAATTAAATTATACCTTCTTTTCCGTAATGAATAAGCATAAATGTTTGATGTTCTTAAAATCCATAAAAAACGCATTTTTAAAAAAATTTACAAATCCAAATTTCTAGATTTAAATTAAAAAATTTTTTACGATGAATACTGTTGTATTCCTTGAAAAATGAGGACAAAAATTTAATTCTATCCTCATAATTGTGAGTGTATTTTTATATCATCCTCATTAAAATTTAGAATAACATTAATTTTTTTATGTATACAGTTTCTAAAGAGTCTGTTATAAAGCTTTTAATGTAATGAAATATTTTTTGACAAGGTATTAATTTGCTTATTAGAGATTAATTCCTTTTATTTAAAAAGCAATGTATTCTTAATATTTTATATTTTGTTTTATAAAAAAAAAAAAAAAAATTCAAATTTTAATCGTACTTTAACTATAATATAATGAAAACATGTCAGAATATAATTAAAAAAATGAAACACTTTCTTCAGAAACCCTTAAAACTAATATTTTTAATAATAAATAGGAAACATCTATAACCTACAAAAAATTTCGTTTTGAATAAATTGGATGTGTGTAAGTAATTCACACAAGTCTCATTTTTTAATAAATTTCAGAAATAATTTTTATGAGAGCGGTTTCGTAATTAGTAATCTAAGAGGTTTCGGAAATTATTTTGCTGCCTTCATTATTTTGCACTTTATGTTGAAAAATTCTTTTTTCCAAAATTAAAAGATCAATATATAAAATGTTTTAACCCCTTTTTCTATGTTCAAGTACCCATAAAAAGTTTCTTAATAATTAATTTTAACTAGTTATTTCACATTAATTAATAAACGGATATTTTAACTCGAAAGAAATTATTCCAAATTAATGTAATGAAATCGGACATAATTATTTTTCTGCGTTGTAAAAATTAAAAATATTTTTGAAAGTTATACATTTATACTGAAAAAACAGTTATACATTTATTACTGATGGTGGGATTTGAACAAACTTTCATTTATAAGCTTTTATTTATTTAAATTCAATGCAAGTCTGAATATATATAAGATTAATACAGTTTCAAATGGTTACAAAGTTTTCAGATTGTTTACATATTATTTTATTTGACAAGGAAGAGTTTAAAATAAAAGATTTCCAGTTTATAGAATTTCTGATTATATAAAAGAAGCAATCTGATTAAATAATTGTAAAATTATAGCAATAACGGTTCTTGGTTATATATAATCATTTGTAATACAATAATGATACAAAAGAAGAAAAGAATATATATATTTATGTTTGACTGCAAGTGCAGTTCCAATTTCTGAGTGCTTGTATAATAAAACAAAATGTATAATAGCAGTTTAGAGCAAGAGATTCTTAAAATTTTTCGGTTAATTAATGCAGGTGACTTATGTTCTCTATTGTTAGAATAAAATGTGTGTGGATAATACGTATATGTGTGTGTATGTATATGTATAATAAAATGTAATTTAAAGATCAAGATAAATCGAAGAAGAAACGTATACAATTTTAATACCAATAAGACAAAATCAAAGAAAACAATATAATACAAATATAAATAGGGAAAAGGAATCGGGACCACGTCTTCATTAGAAGGGAGATGGTCAACTATGCAAATAGGAAACTTTTTTCCGACAAGCTCGAAAGATAAGTCTAAAAATATTCGTGCTATACTCCCGAAAAGTGCCTCTATAAGAAAAAGCAACTATATCAAAATTGAAATAAATGAATAATAGACAAAGCAATGAGAAATATACAAGAGTTAAATTAAGAAGTTAAAGTAGTTCATAATTTTTAATGTAGATTAAAAACTAAAATATAATTAAAGGGAAAGTATGTGTTTTCGGGATTCTTGGAAGAACTTCAATGTTTTTATATCATTAACGATCATAATCTTAAAGAAATTATAAATAAAGGTATTATATATAAAGACAGATCAGTTTTTCAAATAAATAGGTCTAAAATTTTTAAAGTTATTCTGCAAAATATTGAGTCTTTTATCTTTAAAATTTCAAATTATGCAACATCAGTTCAATTTTTTACAATTTGGAAGACTAAACTGTATTATAAAATTAAAATTATATTTTTGATAATAATTTAACATTTCCTGGTATTAAATTTAGCCCATTGAAATCTGCTATTAAAATTCTTAAAGACAACTTTATTATTACGCCTGTTGATAAAGCTTCTAATAACTAGGCATTTTTTTGCAAAAAAATTTTATTTAGATTTAATTGATAAAGAAACTTTAAACTGTAACACTTACAAACTTTTGAATTCTACAGCTAACATCAAAAATAATAAAATTTTGACTTTTTATAAACTTCAAATATACATAATTATAAATAACATCTTTTTTATTTAACAGTTTTACATAAATTTCATAAGTTTCCATATTAAATTTAGATTTGTAGCTTGCGGCACTAATTTCTATATGAATAAACCAGGTTTAATTTTTGCCAAGTTTCTTAAAATAATTCTGGAACACATTGTTATATCTAATGCTAGTTGGATAATTGATAATAATAGACGGGTTTTGGACTTTCTGTCAAATAATTTTATTTATAATATTAATTTTTTTGATTTCAAAGATCTTTTTACAAATAATCCTATTAACAAATTGAATGATGTTCTGTATTTTTATTATCAAGATTACAGGGACTTATTGGGTATTAGTTTTCATTACTGGAACAATTTAGTCAAACTTTGTATTTATAATAACTATATTTATAACGTTGAAAATATTTTTATTCAAACCTGCGGTAATCCACAAGGTAAAAATTTTTCTAGCACACTTGCTAATTAATTTTTATAATATTTTGAAAAAAGTTTCATATTTTAATTTTTTTACTTTTAGATATATTGATGATTTTATTTTTTTCAATAATTTAAATTTTAGTGATATTTCTAAATTAATTTATCCAAACCAGCTTTCCCTTATTCAAACCAACATTTCTAACAATAACAGTAAATTCTTAGATTTATTTATAAACATTAAAAATTTAACTACATGTATAAATATTTTCGATAAAACCAGTCATTTTTAATTTTAAAGTTAATAAACTGACATATTGAAAATCCAACATTTCTTTAAAAATTTACAGGAATGTAGTATAAATGAATTAACCCTTCTTTGCATGATTTTTTCTTTATTAGTGAAATAAATCAAGTTGATATAATTCTTGTTCAAAATTAAAGGAAAAATGGTTAAAAAAATCTTAGTATATATTTATAGTATAAATTAAGCAAAAAACAATATGCTAAAAATTTCCATCATCATCCAAAGTTAGATCATTAGCTTAGTACTAAAAAGAAATAAAAGAGGAAAATAACAGGAACACGTGTTACAAACCTTTCTTCCACTCATTTTCAATTTTTTAGCAATAGAAACTCTAGTATAATCAAACAAAATTATAAACGAAATCATACGTTTATTGCAACTACAACAAACAGCGGAATGAGACAACTTTAAGCTCGTTTCACTGATAATGGCACTTGTTTATTTTTGACAGCTATGTTTCTTTTTATGCAATGGACATTAAAAAGGTATCCAAACACGATCCACTTAAAGTGAACTTGTTCTTTTATATAATTTTTAGGCATTATAGGTTATGATGGAAATTTCCACCATTATGCAAAGAAGGGTTAAATTGCATATATATATATATATATATATATATATATATATATATATATATATATAATATTTGAAATAATCTAAAAGTTATCAAAAAACAAGTTAATCGCTTAATTAATCAACTTAAAAATAATGATTATTCTTCCACTGCTTTACCCTTCCCCCGAACCGGGGGGGGGGTGTATTAAATTAAGAGGAGCTTTTCCAGGGTGCAACTTCACCGTATAGGTCGTGAGAAAAATTGCAGGAACATGTGAAGAATGGAATGACCAGACATTGATGGATGTTTAATCACCTATTGAGCTGGGGAATGAATACCAGTGAAATAGCCGAACATCCGGTCAGCTTCTACCCACATGTTGGGGCTTTAAAATTTTCTCACGGTATTGGAGAAATGTCCATAATTAAATAATATTGTTTTAGGATTTGTTATAAAATAAAAGAAATTAGTGGAATATTCTTTGTTCAACAAGCATTTTATAATTTGTTTATTCGAGATAGATAATTATGAAAGTGTCAAGAAAAAAGAATTATTAAGGAAACCTGGACATAATGTGATATTGTAAAAAATTTTTAGAAAGATTGCTAAGAACATTTTATTTATTCCAAAATAAATAAACTCAGTTCACACAATTGTGTTTTTCTGTAATTTGGCCTGTCTCAAAATTTTTAAATGTTAATTTCTAATAGAAAGCATTATTTATTCATCTCACTTTTTCATGTTTCTTAACAAATTATTTCATTATAATGATCTTGTTGAATATATTCTAGTGTTCCGAACGACGTAGAGCAATAGGTATTTGAGGCAGAGATATAATATGAAGCTTATCTGACCATAAGTTTTCAGAAACGAAAAAAACCTTTTTATTTTACTCATTCGCATCACCCAATAATTGTTAATCCATGCAGTCTCGCATTGTTCATCTGTAATTCGCTGCATTTAGCGAATCAAAAGATTTTAAATAATTAACTTTGTGTGTGCGTGTTTCATGCTACAAAAATCACAATAAAATTAAATTTGACATTTTTTGTCACCTCTTCAGAATTAGAATACAGGCCTGGATGTATTCGCATAGTTTTGCTATATAATTCCAACGAAACCTTGTTATAGTATTCCTTGCTATATGGTGGCCATCACTATTTGTTCAAATAACAATATCAGTCCATGGAATAACTAATGTTTTTTAATTAAATTCATTGATTATTAATTATTTTGCTTACGACTTTATTATATTTAAAAGTTCCTGTAATATATATATATATATATATATATATATATATATATATATATATATATATATATATATATATATATATATATATATATATATATATATATATATATGATGACTCATTACAACAAGAAATAATGTTTTATAAGATAAATTTGAATGTTTTGGACTTAGAAAATAATAAGAAATGTTGAAAACATTAATGTCACAGTAAAAAAATCTGATTAAGTGTTGTGTACTTAGTAGTAGAAGTATTTCAAATTTTAGGTTTAGTTTTTTATGAAATGGACAGCATTGCTAATAAAATACATCAATCTGTTAAGTGTGTTATTATTTTTTATACCACATAGTTATAAAATGCTAACATATTATCTAAAAAACGGATTTACATAATTTTTAATTTTCGAATTAATTCCTGTAAGATTATTGAGTTACGATTTTTTCAAAGATGAATCAGTTAGTGAATTTAATGCAAATATTTGTAAAAGAGAGTAACTTATTAGAAATAATAAATAAAATTCAATTTTTAAGATAGTCAATAATTTATTAATAACTCATTGAAAATTATTTAACAATGAAACTTTTGAATTGTGTTAATAAGCAACTATTACTGATGTTTAGTACATCTCTAGTTTTATAGTTTTGATACTCTAGTTTTATAGTTTCAGAGCCTGAATTCAAAATCGAAAGCGGAAAGAATATTCGTAGTCCAATAATCTCTTTAAAAAAAACCGAAGATCTCCTTATTTTTTTGTTATTAGTATTATACAAACAAAATAAGATAAGTTTTTGCCAAGTAAAGTATAGACTTACATAAATTATATTAACAATGAAAATAGAGATAAGTAAGGATAAATAGGCTAAAATAATTAGAAACCTAAAAAGGATATGGAATAAACTCTTGTTTGGAAAACAATGGAACACCAAAAAGAAATGAAGTGATTGAACAGGAAATTTCCGTAAATTTTTATCTATGTCAAAAATTAAAATTTCATAGTCAAAGAATCTGCAGACTGAGTCGCGCCTTCTACATGACTGTTTAAAAAGGGGAGGTGTAATGGGATATTGTGCGGGGGGGGGTATCTGAGAAGTGATAAACGTTCTGAGACAATTACGTTTCTTTTCTAAAGACGATGACAATTCAACAGAGTTTAATGAGTTGTGTATTTCTCGGCCTCCGTAATAGATTTTCTCAGCTTGCAATAGCAGCGTGGCCAGGGCCGTCGAGAGACAATGCCGGGCCCGGGGAAAAACCCAAAAAAAATTTTTATAAAATGTGTGAAGAAACGTTAACCGGGCCCTCTCATAACTTCGGGCCCGGGGAATCTTACCCCCCTCCCCCCCCTCTCGTCGGGCCTGAGCGTGGCAACACATTGATGTGAATTTAGAAGTAATGGAACAAAGAATATAAGAAGTCTGGGAAATCCGAGAGTAGATGCTAAACAGTGATGCAACATGGGAGTAGGGTTCTTAATCCCCATAGCTCTAAAACATTCGGATAGTTTCACCTAAGGCAGTTGGCAGTACATCGATTCTCTGTTACAAATATAATACTGTTTCATGAATTCGTCAACGTATGCTGCTCTAAACTGCTTACAAGAATTTCTTTACCGGATCCTCACGATTCAAAGCCAAATGGTTAACATGACCTTTGGATATAATAATCGTTGCTTCGAATCTCACTTAAGGCATGAATATTTATAGGGTTTGGAATACACTTTAAACTCTAGTACCCCACGTGTGTAAACAATACGACAAACAATGCCATCTCCTGACACCAAACAGTCGGCGCTTGTGACGGCAACTGGCTTTTTAAGTTTAGAGATGGCTGGAAATTGCTAACAAGTGGTTTCTTCTGATGAATTTCGTTTTCATTTTTGATAACGTGTTTAGCTTTAGTCGTATACACTTTGCCGATGAAAGCTAACTTTTGATGAGAATTATCTTTATATATGCCAAAGACCTGGAGTAATGATATTGGTTGATATCGCATTTAGACAATTCCAGCTGCAACGAATTGTGTATAATCTTAACGCAAAACGGGAACTTACTGGAGACCAAAACCAGTTCTTTCCTTCAAAGTATTTCTAAAAGTCTTTTTCATTATGAAAACTGAATGATGGTTATGACGAATGTTACTTCTCTTTAACGGAAGTGACCTCAGAGTTAATAATCAACTACTCCTAGACAGGATCTAAAGGCAGTTCCTCCTAAACATCACAGGAGCCTTCAAGACCACCACAACCTCCACACTCCAAGTAATTGCAGGCATTCCACCACTCCACCTAACTATCAGAAAGGAAGCCCAATTCAAGCATATTTTAAAATTCACCAACAAGAACATCATTGAGGACAGAATGGCTCAAATCACAATTCACCCAGTAGTTTTCACTGTTGACTGCAAAATAAACCTAAACAAAAACACCCACTAAGAATGGAACATGTCAAATCTTTACGGACGGTTCCAAAATGGATGATAGAGTGGGAGCAGCATTCGTTGTCATTCATAATGATACCATCACACAGAAAAATTCAGACCAAATGATTAAAACGCTGTCTTTCAGGCTGAACTTCTTGCAATTTTGCAAGCCACCAAATGGGCACAAACTCAAAACAACGACTGCATCATCTGGTTTGATAGTCTGTCTGGGCTGATGGCCATTGGCAACCCGGGAACCACAAGCCCGATAGCCAGGCGCATTCAGGAAGAACTTAACCCCATGCCAAATGTTAAACTAAATTGGGTTAAAGCACATGTTGGCATCATAGGAAATGAGCTTGCTGATGGTCTGGTCAAAGAAGCTACTTCTCTTGAGGTCCCAAGTAACCCACTCCCAGCTCCACGCTCACACTTTAGAAGGCTCGCATCTCTCGAGGTCATGCAAAACTGGCAAATGCTATGGGACAAAGCATCAACAGGAAGTCTTGTGCATGATATTCTACCAAAAGTTGACCTTAAACATCAATGCTGGCCACGCCAAGTCACATTGTTTGTCACCGGACAGGGTCCCTTTCCAACGTACCTACACAGGTTTGGCACACAGGCGACTATTACGCTTGCGGAGAAATAAGGAGCCCATTCCACTATTCTACTGCTTGCCCGATCATCAGCTCGTGGCACTTCACCATGCCAAGCACCCACCTTATCAAAGATTGGACTAAAAACATCCCCACTAACACTTATGCTAGAACTAAGTTGATTGCAACTAATAAACTTCCTTCTCGACCACAGAGAACTGATCACCCCAGATGATTAGGAAACCGACGAGGGTATCCACGATGATCTAGGTCTTCTTGACCAAGATGAGTAAGGAAACGGTCTTCGATTCTTTTCCCCCCATCAACTCCCATCTAGCTGGTAAAACCCTCCTTGGGTTAGGTACAGGGGAGTTGTTTGGTGTTAACTTAACTTCTCTTTAACGGTTATATCTGTGTTAGCTTGCTTATTCACCAGAAGTCACTTACTAAACATGCATGGGATTCCGTCGGTGTGTGTCTCGCTCGTATTCCTGGCACTTTTATAAATGAGCCTTGAATACGCTTGTAAACAATGTGGCATACTATTATTCCTTTAGAAAACATCCAAAATCTGTTTGAATCAGTGTCAAGTCTTACTGCTGAACTTATCAACATGAATTACTGATTTAAGCAACGCGATACTATTTTTTGCTTTGAATATCTTATCTTTTAAATCAAAACGAGTCATTTTGTTTTATTCCTTGATCTCTAATATTACAACTTTTTACAAAAGTGAGTATATTTTACGGTGAACTTCATGAGCATCTTCATTTATGAAGCTTGTTTTTAAAAAAGGAAAATGTTCCAGGAAATAAATATGGAAGATATTAAATAGTATGTGGAAATTTTGATCTTTAACCTAAAACTTTTCTTCCTCGGACTTGGCATCTAAATTTTGTTATGCTTATCGTTTATCTAATATAATTAATATATATTTGATATATATAGTTATATATTTAATTGTATGATAGTTCAAATGTTTATAAAGTTTTATAGAATTCAATTTGTGTATCTTAATGATATTAATGCGTGGATTTCAAAACAAATAAAACATTTATCTTGAATAGCATAATTCAATATTAGATGAGAAATTATATAAATAGTTTTATTAATACTGATATATAAACATTTTAGTATAGAAACGCTGGTAAACATAAACTCTCAGAACAATAGGAGAATATAATAGAACAATTGAGAATAGACTATGATAATTTAAATGTAACTTTTTTATGAAAAGCAAATATTCAAGTGAGGCTTTATACTAGCTAAAGTGATTGAATCTTGATATGAATTCCAATATAATTTTCAAATGTTTAAAACTAATTTCATAAAGCCTAATATAATTAAGTTTTTAACAAATCAGAATCAATACAAAATTTGAAAGCTTCATAGCTTTCAAAGATTTCTTGTGTACTGGTTATGTAAAAGGCATGAAAACAATTTTTCATTTATTAAATTTAAAAAAGAATTGATGGTAGTTTTAGGATTATACAGCAGTTCATTTCTTTAACTCTCTCCAAATATGTGGTTATGTCATCTATGTGTTTGAGTAATCCAGTAGAAATCGTGATTCTCCTATGAGGTTCTATAATTATTTACTTTTTGTTTCAGTTTAGAAAACTAAGCTTCAGATTTACATATTTTTGTAGCTTATAAATTTGTAAGGCTCGATTGTGCGTAGTTGAATTTTTTCCTTAATGTACTCATCATGCTAAAAGTTGTTATAATTGTTGAAACTTTTGAACAAGTAGAAAAAAAATAGATTGCATGCTAGAATTTGTTTTGAATGAAATTGCATTAGGTTTACGATTTACTCTGTGTTATAACTAATTCTGCTGTCATGGCTAATTTATACACCGGAAAATAAAATTTTAGTCTTTTTGATCTCTGAATAATTGTAAAATGCCGATTAAACTACCAATTTAGTATTTGCAATATGTGAAGCCTACTTTAAAATGCAATAGCAAATTTACATTTTCTGTTTTAAATGTGAATGTATGAATTTAAAAGCAATCGATATAAATCCAAAACTATCACACGTTTTTCTTAAAACTAAAAAATCATAAAAGGTGCAAATTGCAGTAAAAAAATATTGATTTCAAATTTTACATATGTAAAATGTTTGTGCAAGATTATCATTTAATAGTTTTTATGTTATGTTTTTGATTTTTATTGCCAATTTGAAGTTGATAAACGTAATAAACTATTATCCATGCGGATGTCTTTTGTAAGTTCAATAATTATGCCAGATTTGGCGAACTAAATGAATTTTCTTTCTTTGGGAACGAAATGTGAAAAATATCAATTAGCAGTAGTCCTTAATTTTGCCTAAACACAAGGCAATGGCATAATTCAACTTTTAATGTGGTTTTTCGTTATTCTGTGTTTTTGTTCTGTAGAAAAATCCTAATAAATCTGAGCTCTCGACTTTATCAGTTTCAGGAATTTGTTTCCTTTAATATTTCTTAATAATTAATTATTTATAAAAAATTTGTCTCTTGATGGAACCATTTTGGTTCAGAATTAATCTCTATTTCCTTCACGTTTTTTAATTTTTTTAAAAAAGAGTGGATTAAAGTTTGTAATATATATTTTAAAAATTTTATTTGTGTGCTTATGTAAAGCAACCTACTTGTCTCTGAGTTTTAATTCAAAAACATAATCCCATTAATTTTGGATTTCTGATTTCTTAAAATTTTCCGTTTACTTTTATTACATCTTATTTAATATAAATTTTGAATTGGATATTAATTTTGAACAAAAAATATTGTGTATGACAGCCTTAAATGAGATAAAGCTTTTAATTATGACTTGCGGCTTTGGTTTGTCGTTAACATAATAAAAGTATCTGCATGGATAAATTTAATAGCCACGCGCGCGTTGTTTGCACCATTGATTGTTGGTACTATATACCATTGAATTGTTATGTCTAATTAATGAATTCAAAATGTTTTGTGTAAATTGGGTTTTTCTATTTCTTACATTTATGGTCTTTCTGA
This sequence comes from Latrodectus geometricus, assembly GCA_026290005.1. NCBI lineage: Eukaryota > Metazoa > Arthropoda > Arachnida > Araneae > Theridiidae > Latrodectus > Latrodectus geometricus. The sequence goes on from JAPDSC010152086.1 coordinate 28,836, forward strand.
CTGTGTTCATATGTTGTTTATGCTTTAATTACATGAACATTTCCTCTTATTGCTAAAGTTCAGTAATTCATAAATTAATCTTAACATATGTAAGTTTAAATATTTTAATTCACTTCTTTTTTTTAATTAAAACTGATATAAATACCACAGTTCCTTTATAAATTCTTCGTATTTTTAGTTAGATATGAAATTGAAGTCACATACGTTGGAAGGTCTTTTAAATTCTAATATATTTATCGCTGCTATTTATTTTATGAATGCTTATTAAACTTTTTGATAAAGTCTTCAGTCATAAAGAATGTTACGTCATTACTTGATTGTTGCACAGAAATGTGTTGGTTGGGAATTTGACACTCAGTGATCATATTTTATACATGACTTGCGGCTTAAAGTGGATTCCGAACCACACCCTATAAATACCCATGCATGATGGGATTCGAACTCAAACTGTTGAACTGATGCCTGCCACCTCGGCTATTAACTATGTTCAGAGACTGTTGGCAGAAATAAATATGAAAAATGGAGAATTTAAAATATCTTGAAGGAATTACTTTCATTAAGTTTTGTACTCGTTACACGTAAAATTTAGCACTTTTATGTAAAGTAAAGCTATTATTTTTTGTAAATCTTGTAAACGCTGATTTTTTAGATATATTCTTAAATTTACTGCATCTTTTTTTAAAGTACACTTATTATTTTTTCTAGTTTTTGTTGTGATAATAACTGCATTACAATCGCAAAATAATATTTCTTAAGTTTTATTATACTTAAGAAATTACTCAAATAATATACTAAAACATTATACGCGAAAATTAACCCTTCTTTGCATAATGGTGGAAATTTCCATCATAACCTATAATGCCCAAAAATTATATAAAAGAACAAGTTCACTTTAAGTTGATCGTGTTTGGATACCTTTTTAATGTCCATTGCATAAAAAGAAACATAGCTGTCAAAAATAAACAAGTGTCATTATCAGTGAAACGAGCTTAAAGTTGTCTCATTCCGCTGTTTGTTGTAGTTGCAATAAACGTATGATTTCGTTTATAATTTTGTTTCATTATATTAGAGTTTCCATTGCTAAAAAATTGAAAATGAGTGGAAGAAAGGTTTGTAACACGTGTTTCTGTTATTTTCCTCTTTTATTTCGATTTAGTACTAAGCTAATGATCTAACTTTGGATGATGATGGAAATTTTTAGCATATTGTTTTTTGCTAAATTTATACTATAAATATATACTAAGATTTTTTTAACCATTTTCCTTTAATTTTGAACATGAATTATATCAACTTGATTAATTTCACCAATAAAGAAAAAATATGCAAAGAAGGGTTAAGATTCATTTACCAGGTAATAAATCTTAATTTACGCAATTTCATATAGAAGATTATAAATTAAATTTCAGTCATAAATGATTTTCCCTTTTTTATGTGAAAAATATAGATAGTATTAACCGAAATATTTTGTTAATACATTTTGTGGTTGAGACATAAAATAGTCGTTATCATAAATTCAATCGAGTTTGAAGCCACTCATGCACATCCTATACCAAAAATGATTTTGGTTTCATCTCTTATATCATGGTTTCAAGACCAAAAAATATGAAAATGAATTTCCAATGTAGGTTGAATTTGAAATTTTGTTTATTATAAAATAAAGATAATTCAGTGAAATAAAATAAAAAAGTTAGTCTTTGTTGTATATTATGATTTGTGTTCTGAAGTGATGATCTGTTGTTGTTGTTGTCGTGTGCCAGCCAGGCTGGCAATATGGGGTGCGCTGCTCCACTTTTCCAACTGAACCATATTTGGTGTGGAGTCCGACTTCCTCAGTACACATATGCTATAGGTACCCGTTTATAGGGTAGGCAATCTTTCACACACAAAGAAAGGACAAAGACAAGAAAGAGAGAGAAAGTACATCCATGCCCGAGCCAGGATTCGAACCCAGGTCCCACCCATCTGTAGTCAGGTACGCTAACCACTAGACAGGTTGGGTGGCAAATGATGATCTAAAATACAAATATTATTATAGTACTTTTTCTAAATAGGATAGTATAGTAGAAAAAATTTGATAATTATATTTATCTGTCCCAACGTTATTTCTATTCGCAACATTCCTTAAGCTGCACGTGGTCCATGGGTGTTGCTAAAGGGTTAATAACTTGTCAACCCAATTCTTGCTCAGCTCCTGTGTTAGCTTTATATTTGTATACGTATTTTGCATCCTGTATACACCTGTGTTTTCTTATATATATATATATATATATATATATATATATATATATATATATATTACTACGTAAGGATAATGTTTTTAAATCACAGGCTGCATTTGGAAATAAAAAAAAAAAATACTGAAAATCTTAAATATGTTTGAGAAACTGGATAATGCGATATAGATCTATGGTAATATTGATTATGGACTTCCAAAAATTTTATAACCGTTGTTTTATAACACATAATGTTCAATTAAAATCTTCTTGAATGATCATTGGAATTTCTATCAGAGTTCAAATAAATGGAGAGTTAAATTAATGAGACGGTATGTGGGTGTACGGAGCTCCGGAACCGAAGTTCAACCTCCTGTGGGATAAGTGTTCCTGAAAAACTAAACAAATGATTAATAAATCTGAAATAGCAAGAATTTATTAGTCATGGTTTATTTTATACCTGAATGGGCATGAGGAAGAAAAAAATAAAAAATAAAATTATTTAAAAAAAAGTGAATTACGACCTGATGTTTGTGTTGTTGTCCGACCCGAGCCTCGCGCTTGGGTTATGTTCTGCCATCCTTGGTGTTGGGTTTCAATCTGAGTACTGTCCGTGGTCTGTTCTTGTTTGCCGCGTTGAAGATGATCGACATCTTGGCTGTTTCATCATTTTCTATGCTCGGATGATTGCTGTAAAACTTTAACACATTGACTGCCAGTCTCTAGAGATGAGGTTCATAGTTAATGCCTTGACATCGAAGTAGATTGTACCCAGAAGCCAACATACTAATAATTGGAAATAGGATTTAAAATTATTAATGAAATATTATTATTTTATATCGGTAAATTAAATATCTACAGATAGTTTCTAATCACATCTCCATGCCAATAACAGCAGAAATACCTTACAAGCATTGCCAGATAAACTAGAGAATGAACAATCAAAAGTGGATTCCGCGCCAGCGCGTGACTGGCTACTAAGACATTACCACACATCATGCGCTGGCGCATGATTGGCTCTTCAGCAATATCGACACGCCACGCGCTAGCGCCTGATAAGCAGTCAATGTGTTTAAGCTTATCTGGAAAAAATAACTGGAGAGATTATTGATACATAGGTCACGCATGATAGTTTCATTTCTGAAGTACCATAGAGACTTGGAAATTAACCTGAGTGTTTTATTTTGGAGAATTTGTAGCTTTTTAATATGGCTGTCAGCTGCGCCTCCAAAAATTTTGCAGGCATAGCCGACTACTGGACGCAACATTGACCTGTAAATTAGTAATTTATGTTTTAGATTTAGTTCTGATTTGTAGATTAATAGTGAAAATAGTACTAGTTTCGCTGCCCTATATTTTTTAATAAGTTTAGTGAAATGCGATTTGTAAGCTAGCCTTTTATCTGAAGTTAAACATAAATATTCGACTTCGTTGGCCCATGTTACGATTTGATTATTAATTTTAATATTACTGTCTGCAATTTTATTATTTTTAGTGGAAACTATCGCTTGAATTTTCCTACATTAACCGTTTCAGTGTGGCAAAGCGCTATCGCGCTTCGCTTGTTAGTTATGTTTATATATAAGAAAACTTTTCAGCAAAAGTTCGATTTTCCACGCGTTAAACCAGATACTGAGTTTCATTTAGAGTTTTAATAATTAGTTCTTATTTTTAAGTAATATCGCGGCATCATTAGCAAATAGTCCTAAAATCGTGTTTGCCTGTTTCGAGGTATCATTTATGAATAATAAAAATAGTAACGGTCCCAGTTTATTTCCTTGCGGAACTTCGCTAAAAATATTTCTGACTTCTGAGAAGGTTTCTTTAAATCTGACCTGGAAGTTTCTATTATGGATTAATTTAATTAGGTTCCCTGGGAGTTATACGAAAAAATTAGCTAATATAAATTAAACCATCGATCCAGACTTTATCGTAAGCATTCGCGATATCTAATAGGACAGCGCCTGTGTGTTCCTTATATTCAAAAACTTTGTGTGTGTTTTCCGTGATTCTTAGGAGTTTGTGTACTGTGGAGAGCTTAGGTTGAAACCGAATTGCTCAGATTTGAGTATTTTATTAATACTACAAAATTTTCTTATCCTGTCCAATATTATATCCTCAGCAATTTTGCTTAACCCTTCTTTGCATAATGGTGGAAATTTCCATCATAACCTATAATGCCCATAAATTATATAAAAGAACAAGTTCACTTTAAGTGGATCGTGTTTGGATACCTTTTTAATATCCATTGCATAAAAAGAAACATAGCTGTCAAAAATAAACAATTGTCATTATCAGTGAAACGAGCTTAAAGTTGTCCCATTCCGCTGTTTGTTGTAGTTGCAATAAACGTATGATTTCCTTTTTAATTTTGATTTATTATATTGGAGTTTCTATTGCTAAAAAATTGAAAATAAGTGGAAGAAAGGTTTGTAACATGTGTTTCTGTTATTTTCCTCTTTTATTTCTATTTAGTACTAAGCTAATGATCTAACTTTGGATGATGATGGAAATTTTTAGCATATTGTTTTTTGCTAAATTTATACTATAAATATATACTAAGATTTTTTTAACCATTTTCCCTTTAATTTTGAACATGAATTATATCAACTTGATTTATTTCACCAATAAAGAAAAAATCATGCAAAGAAGGGTTAAGTAGGATAAAAGACATATTGGTCTATAACTGTCTGCTTTATTTAAGTTTTTACTCTATTTCGTCTACTTCTTTGCTTATTAAATAGTTTCCTATCATTTTATTTTTAAATTAGTTTTCTAAACTATTGGCTATGACCTCAACTTTGTCTTAATCTGAATATGCTATCTTGTTGTTTTGATTATCATCGAGGGGTGGGATATAAATTGGCTTTCTTTTAATTTTATGCGCTACTTGCCCAAGTGAGCCTTCTTGGGGGTTTAAATTTTCTATATAGTTATTCCATTTATTTTGGTTTTGAATTCGTAAAGTTCTTTTCTAATTTTACTGTTTAGTTTATTAAATTTAT
>JAPDSC010152086.1:34063-58597 GCA_026290005.1 Latrodectus geometricus
ATTAAATTTATCTTTATCTGAGGGGTATCTAGTTCTCTGCCACGTTTTCCTTGCTTTATTTCTATCTTTGATTAAAAGTTTTATGGTTTTTGGTATTTCATTAAAGTTTTTATTTTTAATTTCTATGGATGCCTCCGTGTGCGTTTCTTTAATTTTATCCGTTATTTCCTCGAATCTATTTTCCAAATCTGCGATGTTATTTATTTTTGAAAAGCTTAAGTTTTCATTATTTAAGTTTCCCTGATATTTTTCCCAGTTTGTTTTTAAATTATTTTTTAATTTAGGATTTGGGGTAGATTTAAATCAAAACGAATCATTACAAGTTTATGATCAGTCATCTAAAGATTCAGTAGAAAAATTAAAGTTAATATCTCTGGCTATTGCAAAATCAATTACGTTGGCCGATGTATTAGAATACCCAGTTGGCTTATCGGGCGCAATTACGTGTAGTTTAGTTTAGTTTTTTCAATAAAATTAAAAAGGTGTTTACCGTTTCTATTCTCTTTGGGGTAGTTCCAATGTCTATGTTTACAATTAAAATCTCCTGCAAGAATTATTTCATTGTTTAATTTTAATAAATTTTCAATATCTATTGGAAAAGTTGTGTCTACTTGCGGTTGGACATAAATTGATCCTACAATAATATTTAAGGTTTCTTTGATTTGTATTTCTACAAGAGTTAAATCTATTTGCTTGAGTGGGAGGTTCGGGATTTTTCTATGGGGTATGTGATTTTTAATGTTGATTGCAGTGCCTCCGTGTATTGATCCTGCTCTAGGTGTGTGGTTAAAACTGTAATTTGCAATTTTAAGGTTTTCGCCTGCTCTCAACTTAGTTTCCTGCAATAAGATTAAATCGGGATTTTTATCATTCGCGAAGGCTCTTAATTCGAAGATTTTATTTTTTAAGCTATTGCAATTCCAATGACATATTAACCGCTTCCCTTACAAATTTTTTAAAAAAAAAATTGCAAAAAAATCATCACATTTTTTTATTTTATTACTAAATACAAGAAAACGAAACAAAACAAAAAATGTAGTTTTTAAGTTCAATTTTTAATTTTTTACTGGTATAAAAGCATATTGATTTAATATTAGTTTACTATCCCGAGTTATCTCGGGCAAAAAAGTTAAATATTAGTCTTTGTATGATAGTTTTTGAAACAAGGGAAACATAAAGTGATACCTGACATTCCGTACGCTGGTATCTGGTCTCATTTCTTACGGCATCATCACCATTATTTTACTTTTTTTTCAACACAACTATCCTCCTTTGTACATTACTGATCCACAAGCCGTCGTATACTATACCATAGAGAAACATGTGGCCAATCCCGGAAAAGAACCGCGAAAATAAAGAAAAGGCAAATCGCATGTTAAAACAGAATATTTCCTTTCATTTCCTCCAGGCCGATTAAAAACGCGATAAAACAAATCGTACTGACAAATTTTGCTTCACCCGAGTTTTCTCGGGATAATAATTAACTGCAATATATACTAACCCGAGATAACTCGGGATAATAAGGCAAGCGGTTGAAAAGCCATTTAGTTTATTAGTTATCATTATTGGTATTATTTAACGTTCCTTTGTTATTTTGCTACATGAAACTTACAAGTGTGAATAGTTTATTGGCCTGATTATCAACGCTTTCTAGTTTGTCATTAATTTATTTTCTTTTAAATTTTGTCAAACATTAGTAGTTATGTGTTACAGAATCTTAATACTTCAGTTAGATTGCCTAGTGTGTTTTCATTTAGTATGTTTTCTGTGGTATTTTGTTGGATTTGCTTAGAGACAGTTGCTTCTGTTTGTTTTGATTTTTCTGTTATGTTGTTTGATTGCTTTATTTAAGGCTTGGACGTAACTGAAATTTTTCCAAACGGGGTTTGAATTAAATTTGGGGTCTATTTTGAGAGATTTTATTATATTTTGGTTTGGGGGGCCTTTTCACATCTTGGATAGTTTGCAGCATGTTCTCCTCCACAATTAATGCATTTTGGTTTTTGTTCTTATGTTTTTTTTACAATCTCTGGTTTGATGAGGGCCGGCGCATTTTAAGCATTTTGGTTGTGTGATGAATGATCAGTGTTCGGAGGGAAGAACAGAATATGGACTTCAATTCAAGGAAGCGCTTATTACATTTCTCCTACATCGCAAGACGGTCGCGTACGAAGTGGCTGGGGCACTTGACGTTAAATCGAGCTAAAGAAATTTGCTCCGTTCATTTTGACGCATGCGCAGAAAAGCTTACATTTAAAACCGCTTCTCGCGCAGCGTGACTAGGCATGCAGAAAGGAAGCAACTGACACATCCGGCATGTTTTTATAGGTATATACTACATTGAGATCGTAGTACGGATTTTGTTGAATGTTCTATTTATCACATTGTATATAAGAAATCACATAATATATATTCATTGTTTTATTTGAATTGTAGGAATAAATTTAAAGCGTGTATTTAACTTTATTACAATAATACTCTTATAAATAACAGAATTGAACTACACAAATAAATTTGTAATTTTTAGATGCAAATGTGTCTAATATTTTAAAATATCGTATTTTGTTGCATTTGTATCCTCAAAATACTCCTTATAATTTCTTTGATAAATTAGCAATTTTAAAACAAGGAATGACTGCCAGGATTAATTACTCATTAAGAAATCAATAAAAGTAAGGATTCAATTACAAAATTTTCATTATTGAACTTAAAATAGTTCAATAGAAAATATTTCCAAAATGCTATTCAGAGATTAGTGGTTAAAACATCATTATTGAATTTCATTCTATATTATTTCTCATTGAATTGCCAATATTTTAAAGGACTTTATTTTAATTAAGATGCTGCTTTTAAAGGTAAAGAGATTATTAATCATTTATTTAAATATAAATGATTTTACTATTATTGTAAGTGCATGTTAAAACCTCAAGTAAAACACTTTGACCAATATTAACTTTTTATCTTTTTGGCTCTTAATAATTATTTTGATGGAAACAATTATTATTTGTCCTTTGCAGGAAGGATGCTTTTGGGGAGTTAGATTGATTTGCTTATAAGGATATAAATTTTTTGTGTCAACATGTTGTATCATTTACACACACACAGTCATTTCATTTGTTTGAATGATACTAAACACTAATATGCCAATCAATTAGCAAATTAGTATCATTTGGCCAATAAATAGGGATTTAATGATATTTACATTGTGAAAATGCTTACAAGTAACTTTACTTAAAAGCTCATAGTTCAAAGAATTTTAGTTTTCAGTTGGAAATTTTGAAGGTTTTAAGTTATTTTTGTAAAGGAATACAATTTTAATTTTTCTAATTTTTTTTCTAAGTTTTATCACAATAAAGCTGATAAAATGTCATCTAACAAAATTTGATCTTTTGGTGTTGCAATTTATTACTGCAAAAAATATTTTTAAAGGAATTTTAGGAAATTTCATATTAAAGATGAGATGTGAAGCAATTTCTTAAATTTTGTGTAGGGTACAAAATCAATTTTACTTCAAGAACTGATTTAGATGAGTGTATGAAATCTATACACCAACTATGATTCAAAACTATTACTCAAATTCCAAAACTACAATAGATGAGGGAATTCAAATATATATATACACACACATACTGAATCACAGAGGAAATGAGTGCTTAAAAATTTAATTTGTTGTATATCATAATTTACATTAATGAAAAATGTTTATTTATTCATATAAAAATGAATCAAGACATTTAATTTCCACAAGAAATTATTTTATACTTAAATAAATTTTTAAAATAGAAAGCATAAATTGCAAGAGAAAAAAATAAGAAATTTTATTTTTCTGGAATTCTAGAAATATCAAAATTATGAAATTAATTAGTTTAAAAATGTGTCATGAGATATTCTTTGTAAGAAGAGATTTAATGATAAATTATTTATAGTTAATTATGCAATAAAGTTTTGATTTTTAAATTTCTATAACATTTCACAATTTTAAAAGAACATTTTGGATGAAGAATTTAATTGTTAGAATTAATTTAAGAATAAAAACAAATCAAATATGTAAAAATCTTGGGACATGTTGGTATTTAAAAATAGTAATTCACAATTTTCCATTGTAAATATTTTAACGACATATAAAACGATATTTATTAAACGATACATAAAAAGGTATATATACTTGAAGTTTTCAAACTAATTTATAATTTGTGCAGATTACTAGCTAATCAACCTAAATGCTGATTTTAAATACAGCCTATATTGTAGGGGCGCACTTATTTTTGTCTTTGATATAATAATTTCATTTATACAAACTTTTTTTCAAGGAATAAATCTAGTAATATTTTTTGTATCTCAGCAATAAAATCAACACACAACTCATATATAAACAAAGTTTAAAATTTAATCAATAATATATTATTTTTTCCAGCATTTTCCCAATTAAAGTTAAATTACTATATAAGACTGACTCTATCAGAGCAGATAGGAGATTAGAAGCACCATAAAAAGAGAGCAGACTACGTTCGGTTTTACTTGTATACACTAATGCGCATGCGCGGAGTGAAGGAGCAGATTTCTTTCGCTCGATTTAACGTCAAGTGGCTGGGGCCGGTCGTACCCTGCTCAACTGGTATATCACGTTCTCCCTGGCGCCTGCTTCCCCCATGAGAAAAAGGTGATTGGAATGTATTTCCTGTCCGAACTGTGAGTCCATACGTCCGAGCGTGGTAATTTATTCATCCTTCCCAGATGGGCTGAGAAGGGGAAATTGCCATTTCCGTTACTAATTAAGGACATGAGAAAGGGATCACTACAGGCTATGCCCCCAGCTACTTAGTTCGCGTTACAAAGAAAAATATACAACATACAAAACATGTAGCTATTTTCAATAATATGAATTATAACAAAATGTTGACATATATTGGTGATTTAATACAAAATAAACCATGAATTTATATACTTCGTAATATTTTACACATATTTTAGTTTATTAATTTGCAGTATATTTAGTTATGATATATAAACAAGACATTATTTATCTACATTACATATTCAGTAGTTAAATGTTTTGGAAAATGAACTCTCCTACCACTTCTAGTACTGTGCAGTGGTTGTGAAGGAGTCTGAATATCAGAACTATTAGCTGTTTTGTTTGACATGTTTAATTCGACATAATCCATTTCATCTGAGAATTGATATGCTGGTTTTAATCGGTCGATGAAAACGGTATAATGTTTACCGTTAATGTCCAAAACAAAATTTTTATCTGTTCTATTGGTAACTAAATGTGGTCCAGTGTAAGAAGGTGCTAATGGTGGGTTAACTTTATCCGATCTGCCATTTCCGTTTCTAATTAAGGACATGAGAAAGGGATCACAACAGTTGAATGTGACACTGCGACTACCCGTGATTCCATCCCTGGCAGTTGTAGTACTGGAAAGCGTTACTCCTATCCCGGAATGGTTCCACCGAACACACCACAACATTCCTTTAATTTATAAATTTCCTCAATTTTTTTCTGCTTTTTTTTTTAGTTGGATTTGAAATATTTGTAGGGGGACCTAGTCTTAGAATCTTTTAAGTTGTGTTACTTTTAATATATATAAATTTAGTTCAATTAATTCCTTTTCTATGTCCTCAACTATGGTATTTATGGTTAGTCCTTTAATTACTACTTTTACTGGTTTTTCGTTTGCTAGGGGGATTAGAAAATAATCAATTTTGTTAGTTCCCTATGTTTATCAATTGAGTTCGGAAATACTTTTAAATTTTCACCTGTTGCTTTAAATTGGAAGTCATTTTAGTCTAGTTTAGTATTAATTGTTTTTATTAAGTTTTTTGTACTAGTTTTAGTTTTGATTACTATGGAGCTACTTTATTAATTTGAGTTTTGTCATTTACTTTTTTAGTTTTAGCACTAGTTTCCACAACTTCATTATTTTGCTCTAAGTGTTTTGGGGGATCCTCAACAGTTAAGTTTGAAAATTTATTTGCTGTTTTAACTTCACCCACTGTTTTAAATCTTTTGGTTAGTCTAATTTGTTTTTTTTTAAAACTCTAATTTTTGGTTTTTCCGTTTAGCCTCAGCCTATATCTATTATTCACAACTTTGAAGTCATTGGGGTTTATTTTAGAATAGTCAGTACTGTCAGTTTGTTTAGCCCGTTTTAAATTAGTTTCAGTTATCATTTCCTCATCACTACTGATAGATATTTCATGGTTTTGTTTATTTACTTTATTTACATTTAATTTGGGTTTAGTTATTTTTGCTTTATTATCTTGATAATTACCTTCCTGATTTGGGGGGATTACTTTTCTCGCTAACTTTTTTAGATTCTTTAGATTACAGGGGTCCTGAATTACTTTAGATTTAGTTTTAATTTCTTTTTAGAAGGATTTTTAGATTTTAGTTTAAGATTAACCTGATCATTTTTTGAAGCTCACACATCATTACATACATTAGAAACAGTACATAAAACACTAGAAACAGTATTAACACTAGAACTATCAATTACTTATGAAACATTTGTACAATCATCAATACGAGAAACATTGGAAATAACATCATTAGTAACTTGGTTAGTAGCCACTACGTCAAAAGAAACATCATAACATTCAATCGATACATTAGAACTTGGAGTATGCACATTGTCAGAACAGAATCAGAAGAACTAGTAGAAACTTGGGAGTCAGAATAGGTACATGCAGTGTCAACAGAGTCATGAGAGTTAAAAGATAAAATTTGACAAACAAAAAGAGAGAAACTAGCACTCTGACCTCTTAATTTAAAATCGTCTGCACTCAGCTTCTGGATGAAGCGCTGGTAGGCTGCTGTCTAGTTCACTATCATCGTTCTTGTATTTGGAGCGGGTCAGCTCCATCTCATGCCAGTTGGATCCCAAGTCTTGTAGGTCTAGAGGGAAATGAAAAGGCAGATGCAGCTGCTAAAGCTGCATCATCTGTACTTCATTCGTTTGTCCCTCTTTTCGATGTGAGAAAGATTGTTAAAAAATTTGTTAATTATCTCTGGCAGGAGTACTGGAATATGCAGGTCTCTAACAAGCTATGTGCCATATTTCCATACGTCATCCCTTCAATAGTTTTACCGTTACGAAGTGCCAATGTTCGTTTAACTCGCCTTCGTATCGGACACACACGTTTCACACAGACATTAGTTTTTAAGTGAATTAAGTCCATTGTGTGAAAAGTGTGATGAACCATATACTGTTGCTCATATTTTAATTTCATGTCCTTACTTTAACCTTTACCGTTTTAAATATTTTCGAACAGACCTTTTAACCATGTATGATTTAATGGGGGAGTCACCCCACCGAAACCTTTTTTCCTTTTTAAGGGAAATTGGTTTCCTTAATTTTATTTAAATTTTGGAATTTTATTTTACTTTCGTTTATTTATACTTTTTTAAATTTTAAAATAAATATATACAAATAATTTTGTGTTTTAAATTTTTAATGTTGAGTTTAGGTTTTGTCTAAAATGTATAAATTTTCTTTAAAGCTTAATTTTTGGCGCAGCTTGTCCTTTTTGGACCTTGCGTCACAAAACCCACCCAACTAACCAACCATCTCATGCCAGATTACTCGGCTAAGAGCATCTCTGATTTGGCTCTCATGCGCCGCCTCTGGATGTCTTTCCGGGACAGAGCACTCTTCTTTCACATCCTCTTCTGTCACAAAGAGTCTCACCTTAAAAGGCAGACAAGTCCAAACCCACTTCTTCATTTTCACACAGACAGTAGTCACAAAAAGAAAACCAGTCCTTTTCTGGTGGAAGAAAAATTTATCCGCTTTCGTTGATTTCGTAAATCACAAAAACACTATTTAAAATTCACAGACACATAAAAAGAATAAAACTTTCGGAAAACACAAGGTCAAAAAATTCAGCAAAACGTTCCGCGAGCACCGAAGCACTAACGCGATAAATCAGGAACTCTTTGAGACACAACCCTAGTCGGTAAAGTCAGAGTCCGAACTTGATTAAATTAATGAATTTTTAATTTCAATGATACAAAGGTGATCTTGTCCCTATACCTTTTTGAATTTCTCTCTCGCTAAATATTTATTTTGCATTATGGTAGAACGTATACTCTGCAATTTCCTACTTTTTGCAAAGTTTTCTAGTTATAATTTCTCTAAACAGAAAATTTGATTATAATAAACAATTATAATCAAATTTTCTGTTTAGAGCCAGAAAGAAGCTTGTCAGAAGGAAATGTTTTTCTAATTTCTAGTGCAATATTGAACATATTACTACTAATATTGCATTATGCGTGACCAATGATGCAGTATACAAATTTATTAAACTGGTTAAATTGCAATAATTATCTCAATTTAACACGTTGTTAAGAGATCCTAAATTTTGCAAGACATTCATTTAATAACGTTGTTTAATTATATAAAAATTTGATTGTGTTAATTGTATAAAAAATGTTTATAAAATAATAATGTTTGATTACAATGCTAAAATATAAAAAAAATGTGTAATTATTCCAGAACTATTGGCTTTGAAAATATATTTTTATATGAAGTTTTTTTATTAAATGTGAAATTTGAGTTTCTCAAATTTGACAAATTTTGCATTTGTGTGCTTGAGTTAGAATTTAAATTCATTTTTTAAATGCATGTACTATCATTAATGAGGTTAATCGGGGTTTCTTTCATTATCTGCCAAGGCCAGCAGTCATTAACAAAAATTGTTGTGAGCAATAATATTTGGTTCTTTTGTTTACTTTAGAGATAATAAGATTATTATGCATACTGCCAAAAATGATGACTAACGTGTAATTTGTCCTTTCAAAACTTCCAAGCAATAAGTTTCTGGTCTTATAAAACAAAGAACTTAATTAAAGGACGCCAATATGGTATATGCACAAGAAAAGGTTTGGCGTGTTCTTTTTATTTTCAAGATAAGTTGAACTATTTTTAGTCAGAATATGTGAAACTCTTATAAAGTTTTGCCTTTTTTTACCGTTTTAATCAACATATGATCTTTTGAATAACTTTCTTTTCTTAATTATGCAATTGAAATTTTTTTTTACTGTTTTAATTGTATAATTTAAAAAAGAATACTATGTAATGTAGGATATTTAATAAAATTTGTGTCGCAAATTGATGAAACACTAATCAGCATACAATTATTTATTATGTCGGAATGCACAGAACGCAACGTAAAATTACATGAAATTTTTATAAATGAAAAATTAAACATTCTCCAACCCGCGCGCGTGCGCGCGACGCTATGATTCTCTCCTTTTTCTTTCAAAAACAAAGCATTATCTGACGTCGTCTCGTTGCCTCTGCAGCGCCATCTCGCAATCGTCGAAATAAATTGCATTAGTAACATTAAAGATCATTTGTTGATTTTCTAATAAAATTTCGATTACTTTAAATATTTAAGAGTTAAGACAAACACAATTTCCAAATTGAAAAAATGTAAACGAGTGTAATCTTGTAATAAAATTCAATTTTGATAAAATTTTATTCAAATATTTAATAAATATTAACGTAAAAATTGAAAGCTAATCTATTTCAGGTTATAAGGTGTGTAAGAGTTTTATTGAGATTTTTACGATGAAGTTGTATTAAAAATTACTTGATAGAAAAAAGTATTATAAAAAATATACTTCATTTAATTTCCTGATTGAATTAGGTACGTCAATTTTGATTGTTGCTTTCACTTATAATGAATATATATGTGTAATATGTAATATTTAAGTTCTAAAATTCTGTTTTTCATTTTATCGTAGATATTTAATCGGATATTGTTTTATGAAAAGATACGATATCTTTATACGAAATTTGATGGTTGTATCTAATTTTTAAGTTTTCAGAAAATTGTTAATTAAGAATATTTTTTAAATGCTATACTGCATCATTGCTGCATATTTTTCCTTGAAGTAGGAATTTTCTTTCTTGCTTCTTGTCCTCAGTTCATTTCAATCAATCAAACCTAAATATAGAATTTCTTGAATATCATGGTTTTCACTTGTTGACTCTTCTTCCATTTTTACTGCTATAAATATTAAGTCAAAAAGAAACTGTTTTTACTGCTACATGACGTTGTAAAAGCCAAGATTACTTTCTTGTCAATCCTTTCTATAGAGAGAAATAAAAACGTTAATTCGAAATTTTAAATATAACTACTTCCAAAAATTGAAATCGCATCTATCACGTATATCACCCGTTTTTAAATTAAAAATTACAGAAAAATGTGACCACATCATTAAATATCACAGATAAGCCGACATTTTCTTTAACACAATCTATAAAAATTAAGTTTTATCAGTTAAATGTGATACAGATAATATTGTACAAACCGATCATATTTGGTATACGTAAGATGTGGCATGAGGTCCTAAATTCGACACTCGGCTCAAGTAGCTGAATTATATTTTAGTGTTATTATGTTAACTGTATTGGGACAAAAAGAATGTGTATAAAATTAATGATATATTTTAATCTCAGCAAATAGAATTATTATTATTATTTTACAATAACATTATACTTTATATTATAAAATTTAGTTATTGAAAGATTCGTTATTAGCTAGTTCTGTGAATTTGTATACATTCCATGATCAATTTCTAACAAACGACTGTGATAATGGTGTATGACTTATGGTAATGTAAAGTGTATTTAGCGTATAAAAATATTTTAATTTCTTTCTCTTAAAATACTTTAATTTCTTTATGATACTGGTCATTGGCATTGTTATTAAAGGAATAAATGCAGTAGTAGTAGCCTTACGTGATGGTTAGCGCTCTGGCTTGCGTTTCAATTATTCATTTGTTCAATTCTAACGTCAGGCTAGCATGCTTGTGGTTCGAAAAACCACTTTAAATTGTAGGTTTTGTCATATTAAGCCTTCTTGTACTAAAAAGGAATGAACAGAAAACAGCAACCGACAAGCTAGGAAGATATGCAAATTGAACAATTATTGGTGAACTATGTTTGTAATAATTAAATTCTCAAAGGATTTGCGAGCATTGATCCTGGTTATTCTGTATCGTAAACAATCACTTCTGGCAGTTATAAGTTAGCGTAGTTTGTCTTTTTCTGGACCCTGAGCCACAAAACCCATCCAACCTGGCAATAATACGCTTGGCATTTATCCCCATTTACACACACATACATTGAAACAACCATAATTTAAATGTCGTGTACAAATCATCCTGTCTGAAATGTGGTGACACAGTTCAGAATACCACTTGAAGTAAAGCAACGAGCCATTCTCTCGTCTACTATTGACTAAATATTTTCAGTTGATGAGAGATGGAAAACTTGTTGGAAATGTCGGCTGTCCAACATTTTCTATATGAAGGAAGGTCTGTGCAGTGCCAATCACTTGTTGCCGAGCGTTATCGTATCGAAACGTAATGCTCGAATGAATTTTTTATTTATCTTTGAAACTTTTTTCTCTTAAATGAACAATGTCAAAAATTCTAGAAGGTTAATTTTTCACATTGGATTTTAAAAAATATATTTTAGAAATGAAAACCATTAATCTGCGCTTTAGGTCCCCTACTCTGCCAACTTGGCGATGAATGCACCAAGCGTGATAAACCGGACGTTTTTATACCTAATGAGCTCTTTATGGCAACCTCCGGAGGTAATAATTTGTGCTTTTTTGCGCATGCACATTGATTGGTCTTTTCTTTTAGCATTTTCATTGGTCGTTACTTAGTTTCAGTTTGAAAAATCGGTTATTTTCATTGGTTGCTAATTTGTTTAAAACCGTTAAAAATCGTATTCCATTATCGCCATGGCAACAGCGTTTTTGAAAACCCGCCAAGTACGGGACCCACAGCACACTTTTGCCAAGTTGGCAGAGAAGGGGACCTAAAGCGCATTTTCACCATGAAAACAAAATAATTATAAAAAATGCTGCTATTACTCCTTAACCAATAATACATAAATTTTCAAATATTTCATTTTCCTTAATCGAGTTATGGCATACACTTTAAAATACATTTTATGAATAAAATTATTAGCTAAACAATAAATCAAAATCACGTGAATATCATTAATGTTCACAATTACATAGTTTTACATTAACCGGGCAATGGTGCTCACTTTAAGTAAACGTCTTCTGCATTGATTCATGTTTTTAACCGAGCATTAAAAGTAAACGTCAGTATTCGTATTTACAATGACTTCGTACCATTGTTTGATGAATAAAAAGCATACTTTTAATTATTTGACAACTTAAACTTTGGCACTTGTCAACTTAAACTTTGACAACTTTGGCTTGCAACTTGTCAAGTATGAACAACCGAGCTGACAACAACATAAAAAATATTAGTTAAAAAAAAATCGCTTTTAATTATTTTAATAGTTGTACAAACATTATTACCACATAGTTATCCAAAAATTCCAATGTCAGGTTTTATGATTTAACTGAAAAAATATTATTCAAAATATTATTCCACATGAAATCTAAGTAGTAAAATAATATGCGTGTAATATTTCAGCTCATACGACCAGGAAAAATTAAGATATTTCATCCCTTAATTTAATTAAGAGATGAAATATCTTAATTTTAATTAAATTAAGAAAACTAAGATATTTTAAATAAGAAAAATTAGGATATGAAAAATTAAGACGTTTCTTATCTTAATTTTTCAAACAAAGTGAAATATCAAATTTCAAATAAAACTTAATTTTAAAAACTAATATTAAATGAATATATAATTTTTGCAGTAATTTCTAAATGACAATACAAGCAACTGGAGACGAAGGGGGCTTCCTGTGGGAACGTCTGTTGTAATGAGTGCATCGGAGCTTTCTTGGTTTTGTGCCTTGCAACATATGAATGTGGTCTACAATCTAAAATGTTCTGCTGAAAGGTAAGACACTACGGATGCACATATATATTCCATAGGTTTTTAACTGTTTATCCGATATGTGATGTTAAAAATTATTACCGTTTTGAAAGTAAATTTTTCATTATATAGTAATAAATTCTTTAATTTTGATTTTAACTTTAAACACTACACAAAAATCGATAAAACAAATTAGCATACGTTAAGAAATTACGGTAATATATTTAGTTTAAAATTTTCGATTCCATTTTGAAAACCTATTTCGAAACTTGAATAAACGCAAATAATTAAGTATTTATTAAATAAACTAAATTTATCACTTTTATCCCCTAGAATTAAAAAATATTATTAACATTTAAGAGTGGAGGTATTTGAAAATTATAGAAATTATTTTGATGAAAAATGCTCACAATAAATTATAAATTTTAGAGTTTAAATTTCTGTAAATGCAAAGGAAACAATTTATGTAAATTTGAAAAGATGTATATGAAGTGTTAAATAATATTCTTCATTAAAATTTAAATTTGAAACGCATAATTGGGAAAGAAGGAAAAATTGAAATAATTACAAAGAGGCTTTAAATTTGATTTGGAAATGACAGTATTGTTGATATTAAGACCAATAAATTTATCAAAAATATTTCACGAATTAAAACTTACATAAGTTTTGGAAGAACAAAGTAAGTTGATGCAGTTAATATTATTTAAAAAAAAAAAAAAAATATCAGACTTTCAGGCAAGTTAGATTATTAAATAAAAATCCATCAAAATTTAAACTGCTAAAGAGATAAGTTAAAAACTTTAAATATAATAGTATTTAATAATTTTCAAAATAAAAAATTATTATTAATAAAATCATTAAACTTCACATTTATTAGAAAACTGTTGTTCTCAAGTCGTTAAATAAAATTTGCTATAAAAATGGATATTGGAATAAGTAATCAATTGACTCGTCTGATGATTTATTTTGGAAGGATTATAAAGTGTAAATATAACTGGAATAAAGTTAAAAATTAAATATTTTTTGTACGAAGTTCAATAACAAAGCAATTAAAAATGAGATTGTGAATGTGCTAATTAGAAAATTAGATGAATAGGCTTCTATAGACCCAACTTCAATTTTAATTGGTGTTTTAGATAAAGAAATCAATCTCATTTTTAATATGAAACACCAGTGGTTTGTTACTTTTGCTTAATGTTAGGCGAGTATAACATCAGTTTTATTTTAAACATGTAAACATCTGCGCAGTTACATGGAAATAGAAAAAAAAATATTCTGAAAAATGCATCAGATTAATAGCGCAGTAATCACCGAAAATGCTTTTGTAAGTTTGCTTATTTTATTTCTTTTTTCAACTGCATAATAAAATTCAAAAAGTTACAAATTAGCGTTTCGAATATATTAACTTTTCGTACGCATTGAAAAATGTTGAAAAATATTTAAGACAAGAGTTTTGAAAACATATTTAATATTGACATATCCAGCAAATTTCAAATTTAGAGAAATATTTTAGGTAAAGTAATTATTTTTATTTGCGAATTGGTATTAAGTATTTAAAAAAAAAACCAATTAAAACAAATACTCATTATTAAACTCATACAAGAGTGGAAAATTTAACTTTTTTTTTAAAAAAAGGAAAAAGCTATATTATAATTGGTTGTTTAATTAAAAGAAAATGCATCCACCAATCAAGAATGCACAAATCCGAGTTTTCGAATTACGCAGAAAAGAAATATATTTTGTCTTATTTATTTAATTTCGGACAACTGTGTGCCTGCCCGAAGGCATCTACACATCCATCGGACTTATTCAGGTCATAAAATTAAAGAACTTGAGATGGATTAATGAATTTCAGTTAGTAGATTAGGCAAAAGCCTTGGAAATAATTGCATCAGACGTGTAGAAAGCTGCAATTGGTCTGACTTGACTATCCCCAGGAAGAATGTGAGCTTCAAAAAGTTGGTTAATGTTTCCTGCTCTGCACTTGGTTGCTTGTTTGTAAAAGTTTATATTTAACTTGGCAATGTGCTCAGTTAAATTTTCTAGTTTTAGGTCTTTTCTGATGTTTTTGTTTCTAATGTAGTATGGTGCATTTACCATGTACCTGAGCATTTTATTTTGCATGGTGTTCAGGATGTTGCCGTCAATTTGAGTATAATTACACCATGCAGGCGATGCATAGGTGACAATTGGTCTTATAATTGAAATATAGAGGAGTCTTTTCATTTTAAGAGGAGTATTAGAGAATTTTCCAAGAAGAGATTTAAGTTTATTATAGGTAAACCAAGCTGAAGAAATTTTATTTTTAATATGCTGTGTCCAAGTGAATTGACTGTTTATGGTAACTCCTAAATAAGTTGCTTGTTTAATAGTTTCAATCGTTTGACCAAAGATATATAAATTATTTGTAATAGGATGTTTTCTACTTCTTCTTTTGATGATGATTAATTTTGATTTGGATGCATTAATGGAAACTCTCCATTTAGTACACCAGTCTTCTATGTCAAGATTTTATCTTGAAGTTTAGATATGGCGAGATTTGGATTTTTAGAGCGTACAACAAGTCCGGTGTCATCTGCATAGAAAGCTGTAATACTATGGACATCATCGTTTATAGGAAAGTCGTAGGTGTAGTAAAGATAAAGCATAGGTCCAAGTATGCTACCTTGCGGGACTCCAGCTTGTATACCTCTGGTGGTAGAGAGACAATTGTTGTGTCTGATATGGAATTTTCTGTTCATAAGATAATTATAAATAATTAAAATGAGGTTGATTGGTATCCCAATATTGCGGAGTTTATATATTAGTCCATGATGCCAGACTCGATCGAAAGCTTTCGCAACATCTAGCATAAGGAAAGCAGATTGTTCTTTGAGTCTAAAACCTTTTCCGATGAATTCAAAAAGTCTGAGTAATTGTTTTGTAGTAGAAAGTTCTTGTCTGAATCCAAATTGTTCAATTGGGATCAGAGAGAGATATTGTTTAAATCTATTGTAAATAATTCTTTCGAAAATTTTCGAAAGTGTAGGCAATAGACTAATCGGACGATGATTTTCAGGTATAGTTGGATCTTTTTTAGGTTTGGGGAAAAGAACAATCTGTGCTTCTTTCCAAGCATCAGGGAAGTAATTTTTGTTAAGGCATGAGTTGAAGAGATTTACTAAATTCTGAAGATAATTTGGAGGAAGTTTTTTAATCATGAGATTTGAGATTTTATCATGCCCAGGAGCTTTACGATTTTTAAGTTTGGAGATAATATTAGAGATTTCTTCAATACTGGTATTTTCTATGGGATGGATTTGACTGTTATTAATGAATTCTTCATTATTTTTAGTGATATTAGTAGTAAATTCAGGATCACTGGGAGAGATATTATTTTGAAATTGTGATTCCATTACATTTGCAAAAACTTCAGCTTTTTCATTGTCAGAATAGATAAAACCTTGTTGAGTTAGAATGGCTTTATTGATATTACGATCTTTTTTAAGAATTTTGCTCATATTCCAGATAGAGTTATCAGTTGTGCTTAATGAGGTGATTTTTTCTTCCCAGATTGCAAGTTTATGTGCTTGACATTTATTTTTAATTTCTCTGGATAAACTATTCATTTCTCTTTTAAGGAGCGGATCTAAGGTTCTTTGAAATTGTTTTCTAATTTTGTTTCTTCTTTTAATAATATGTTTGATATTAGGAGGCAATTGAAGATAGTTATTGATGTATTTAGTTTTTACAGTAGAGTCATTGTATGCAGATTGTAGTTCATTTGTCAGCTTAACAATTTGATTATTTATTTCTTCTGTAGAGTTATTTACTTCATAAATGTTGTTCTTACGCAGAAGAATATTCTGGAAAAGATTCCAGTCGGTTTTGGAAATTTCAGTAGAGAGGGTTGTAGGTTCGAATCCTGCAACAGCAATGACAGGTATGTGATCTGAGCTCAATGCAGGTAAAACATCAACAGCAAGATTAATGCCATTGTTTGTAATGAAAAAGTCCAGGATATCTGGTCGTTGTTCCGAAAAATTTGGATAATGAGTTGGAGAATTTGGTGCAAAAATATTTAAATTAAAGGAGTGCAGTATGTTGTTGAGAATTTGTCCATTGGTATTATTATATCTGCAACCCCAGGCAGTATTTTTAGAATTTAGATCCCCTGCAATAATTGTTGGGTAATTATCATGCAGAATATCTTGGAAAAGTTTAACTGGAAGAGTCATAGTAGGTGAGTTGTAAATAGAAACAATTTTGAGTTCAATATTGTTTAAGCTGACAATAATGGCAGTAGCTTCAGTACGTTGTTCTGAGAAATCTGAATGCAGTGTAGCTGAGAGAGATTTTTTAGTAAGAATTGCAACTCCACCACCAAGGCCTTGAGTTCTATCTTTTCTAAAGATTTTATAGTTAGGTAAATTGAAGTTTTTATTTCCTGTTAAGTGAGTTTCAGTAATCAGACAAATGTCTATATTTTGTTCGATGAGGAAGTCATTGAGTTCAAGATATTTATTTATGACGCCATTTGCATTCCAAGTGCAGAGAGAAATTGGTGTAAACGAGTTATTTTTAAAGTTCATTATTGGTTTTAGGTGTGGTGACTGATGTGGCTATAAGGCCAGTTCTAAATGATGAAATTGTTTCAATGAGACCAGATGTTTTTATCCAATTTATTATGTCTTTGAGTTCTTCTAAAACAGTTTTAGCTTCTTGTAAGTCTGAGTTAGTTTTATTTTTAAGTGCATCAGCAAAGGATTTATTTGTGATATTTTTATTCACAATTATTCGGTCTTGAAATGTCAATTCTTTTTTCTTGATGTTTTCTTCTGAAAGTGGATGTTTAGGGCATCCAGAGAAGTTCGCAGTATGAGGGCCATCACAATTTGCGCATTTTGGGGTTTCATCCTTAGTTTTAGTACAATCGGAAGTAAGATGCTTTCCTGCGCATTTCACACACTTTGGTTCATGTCGACAGGAACTTTGAGCATGAAAAAAGCTTTGACAACGATGACATTGAGGTGGACCACGTCTGCCTTTATAATGTTCTACAGAAATTCTTAATGACATCAGGAATTGAATATGATAAATTTCTTTCGATCTTTCCGTTTTCGGAAGAGTTACCAAGAATAACGGAATTTTTATTCTTTCACCATTTCTATAAGATGTAAGTTGTACTACTCTAGTAGCAATAAATCCAATTTTGGCTAATTCTTGTTGTATTTCAACCAAGTCAGTATCAATAGGTAAACTTCTGATGATTACTTTGATGTCTTTGTCGTCGGGTAGAATGTAAGAATGAAATTTTAAATTATTTTCTTCAAATAATTTTGTAGTTTTCCTGTGAGCTTCTGGAGTGTTAACTTTAATTGTGTATGTATCTTGGCCATTAATTTTGGCTGTAAATTGATCAGGTATTATGGAATCGAGTAATTTTTTCAGATTTTTCCAAGAAATTGAAGAATCTTTCACAATTATGGGAGGTATTTTAGTGGCTTTTTTATCGAATTGATAATTATTGTTATCAGTATTAGTTTCGTTTTCGGTATTATTTGCAGGGTTGTTTTCAACATCTTGCATAATTATTTCATTATTATCTGAGTTTTCCTTAGGAATTTCAACATTTTCCTCATTTAGTTTAATTATCTGTTTTTGAGTAACATTTTTCTTTAAACTTTTATTTTTCTTCGCAATGGGTTTTCGTTTTCTTTTACTGATTTTTTGTCCGCCAATAGCGTTCGAGAGTGAGGGCGTGGCTTCTGAAACGGAACTATTATCGGCAGAATCCGAATCTTTTTCCATAAAAGAATCTTCTGGGATAATCAAGTCAGTTTTAGGGGAATTTTGATTTCTATCTAGATTTTTAAAAGCAATGCCTGCAAGAATTTGCATAGCTTCCCTGTAAAATTTATTCGTTTGAGCAAAGTCGGGATTGGGAGAGGTCTCCATGTTTGCGATCTGTTGCATCAGTTCCATATATCGAGAATAAGCCAGTCCAAGTGAGTTATGAATGTTTGTGTTGTTTGCGTAAAACCTATCCGTGTTGGAATCAGGAGTGCAGGATTCCGCGGCCTTGTCTGCTGGCAAAGGCAATCCTGAAAAGGACAAACCGCCAGAGCAGACTACAGCTGCCTGTGTTTGATTTTCACCGCCTCCGGGAGGCGGCGAGGAGTTTTCGCTCATTCCGAGCAGCAGTGACGAAAAGCTTCCAAAAAGAGAGAGTCAGATCCAGGCGTCCGCTCTGGGCAAACCCCAATCCAAGAAATATTTTGTCTTCTAAGGAGAAGCAACTATATATTTAAAGTCTCGTGATTTAAAATTGCATTTATGTTTGTCATTGGATAATTCAATGCTTACCTCATCGATACGTTTACTTTGCTTACGTCATCGATACATACTACTTTGTGGTGTCATTTTAAATGGCGCGGTTGATAGCGAGAATTTAAGTTTGCATTCACGAATTTTTTTAGAAGTCTGAGACTATACAATTTCAATATTTATTTTACACAAATTACTGTTTAATTTTACATATTAAATGACGTAGTTTAAATATAGTGATTTATTTTGATTTGCAATAGAATTTTAAATGAAGTTATTAATAAGATTTTAGATATTTCGTCTTATTTTCTAAATTAAAAATACAACTTTAATACTGGTTAACATCAAAAATTTATTTCGAAAACTAAATTTGGTTGCTTAAGATATTTAAGTTTTAATAAATTTCAATAATTGAATATTAAACGATTAATATTTTGATAAATATAAAAAAGTTTATATTTTCTTATGTTTGTTTAATTGAATTTATGAAATTTTATATTTAATTTGGCTGGCGTAAATCTGGCCAAAGCGACATTTTTGGCAACAATACACAATTTAATATTTAAAAAAGTTACTTTTTTGTTGTAACAAGTTTTATAATTTTAGGGTATAAATAAACATTCACGTTGCTTGAAAAACGTGATAGCACAATTTATTGACTGCTACTTGTTGTGGCGAAATGAAGTAGTGTTGGACAATTTTGTCTCAACAGATTTTCCCAATGCAGTCCTCAATATAAATTGCATTGTTTGTATTATTGATTGTATAAGTGTCAAATAAATTATTTTTTTAAAAGCATCTTATCGTTCTAAATTTCTTATGCAAAATCGTATTATATTATGAATATCTTAAATATAAGGTATTTTTATTATTTAATTTGCTTTGTGGTATTTAATGTTTTAACTACAACAACATTACTTACATAGTTTATAATTCTTAAATTTGTGACATCCTTATATTTGCATCGCAATAAAGTTTTAAATTGGCTGTTGATACGAGAATGGTTTGCATTCCTCTGACAGTAAGCGCTTTGGATTCAGTTTTTTATTTTATAGTTCTGTCTTGTAAGAAGAAAAATTATCTTTCTCAGAAAATCTCATTAAGATACCTCTTGGGAATAGTTAGTGTTATAAGTAACAAAATGCCCACAAATAGCCTGTTTGAATTAATCCGCAAAAGTAAATGATTCTTGTTTAGATTTCTCACCAATGAGTTCATTTATCCATTTTTGAATGAAATCTCCAATTTTATTCGTAGATAATCGAGCAATACTAATAATATTCTTTGCGTCATTGTCAATATTATAATATAAATGTGAGAACCAAGCAAATAGTTTGTAATATAATGAAAGTAAATTTCAATGGAATCAGAAAATATTAAGTAAAATGTAATATATTTTTTATATTTGTCTTCATTAATTGAATATTCGTGTAAAAATGTTATTGGCTTTGTAGCAACTTATGAGGTTACGAAGATGTTTGTATGGGTCAATGCAAATATAATTGATCTTGAATTTTCTCTTCTTTCGAAATAATCCATTTAGGAATGAAATTTGCGTAGGATTTGGAAGAACAATTCATAAATGATTAGAAAGCTGCTAACTTTAATTTATTTGCTTGAGTCCCACAAAACAAAACAATTTGGAATCATACATGATTTGAGACACTGATAGGTCTTTCTTGAGACTGCTGTCTTTAGTTACACAATATAGCTTAAGCAGCCTAAATAGAATATTATAGAGGGTTGCCTTTGTACCTTTGCAAGCTCTCCAGATTCGTTCTGCATTTTCAATAGCATCCTCTCTCACTCCCTTCTGAGTAGCGAATAGGGGTTGGTTGGGTTTTAAGGCGCAAAAAGGACAAGCTGCGCCAAAATAAAATTTTAAAAGCAAAACTCAAACTCAACGTTCAAATTGTTAAAATATGAAAATATATGTATAAGTTTTAACTAAAATTACTATAAATTATAAAATAAAAATAATAAAATTTAAATAAAATGAATAAAACCAATTGCCTTTAGAAAGGCAAAAAGGTTTCTGTGGGGTGACTCCCCCACCAAATTATATTAGATTGGGGAAAAAGAAATCCATTATTTTCACGTGAACTTTATGTAACTTCTTTTGGATTCACTTTGTAAAAAGGTTTAAAACAGTTTTCATGTAGATTTTTAGGTCTTGTGCGAATCTACGACTGCTGTCAAGTTTGATAATTTTTGATATTTTATAGACGATGTTGTATCCATGCGAGGTGCATCTTTAGCATCCAAATACCCAAACGGAATTGACGAAACCAAAATTGTGCGTAACTGGTTGTTAGAGTCATATATAGGACGATAAACACCTTTCACAATTTTAGCCACCTGGTTAGCATTTTCGCCATTATAAAAGAAAAACTAAAATGTATCGAATTTTCTGTTTGTTGTCTTCTATTTTTAAAACCCTGTACTCATAACTGAATGAATCAAACAAAAAACCGCAAGAGAATATTTTATTGTCAAATGTCACCTTTCCAATGAGCATAAATTTGAAACTGTTTGATAGATACCTCGCGAGATAGCGATTACTACAGACGTCTACCGAAAAGATAATGGATAACTTTTTCCCCAATCTAATACATAGTTAAGATATCTGTTACAAAGAAGGTAAAATGATAAAGGCTAAAATATAACATGAAATTAAAATATGAAAAAGACAGTATATGGTTCATTACACGTTTCACACCATGGATTTAGTTCACTTAGAAACAAATGCCTGTGTGTGAAACGTGTGTGTGTCCGATTCGAAGGCGAGTTAATCGAACATCGGCACTTCGTAACGGTAAAACAAATGATGGGATGATGTATGGAAAAATGGCACGTAATTTGTTGGAGACCTGCATACTCCATGACTCTTGCCATAGAGAATTTATAAATCTTTTAACAACCCTTCTCACGTCGAAAAGAGGGACACATGAAGGAAATACAGACGATGCAGCTTTAGCAGCTGCATCTGCCTTTTCATTTCCCTCTAGGCCTACATGACCTGGGATCCAACAGAAAATAATTTCATAACCCTTGCCAGCAAAGGAATCCAATGCTCTGAAAATCTCGGACACAACAGGATGATAATTTGAATTTTTCAACACTTCTAATACACTCAAACTGTCAGTATACACGCGAATTTTATGATAATTTCCTGTATTCACAAGCTGAAGGGTTTGATAAATGGCCGTAGCTTCAGCAGTAGAGATGGAGCAGGACGTATGGAGGCTGTAACCATAACTGGCATTAGCATAGAATATGCCACAGCCAACACGTCCTGCAGTTTTAGATCCATTTGTGAATACAGGCGTGTGTAGCAAAAAGGGGAGCAGCCGGATGTGACTTCAATATAAAATTATCAAGATTAGAACAATATATAATTTCAAATATTGATTTTGGAGAGAGGAACTGTCAGAGTTTTTTTTAAAGTATCTTCACGTTGACTGGGCAATGCACGTTTAACTAAATGTAGAACTCTTACTCCTGGTTTTATTTTAGCTTGCGATTTAAATCGATCTTTTATTAAATAAGATTTCGTTGTTTTTAAAATAAAATTCCGTATGTATTAAATGAAGTGTTTATATTTTGATAGTTTTTAATTGTAATTTCACTTTTTATTTTCTGTAAGTAAAATGAAATTTAATGATTTAATTATACTTCGGAATTTTCTAACATTAGTTGTGACTTTACAAATGTAATAACTTCTCAAATACTTCGTGATATTTTTAAATTACTGAAAACAATTCAAAGACCTGTTTAAAAAAAATAATCTTGTTTTCTGATGACTGATTTGTTCGTCGCTTGATTGGAACTTATTGCACCAGCGCTTGTCAAACCATTTATCCGAATTTGCTGTTTCGATTCGAGTCACTGCCTGCAGGAGTCGACACAAAGAATTGTTGAATGGAATACCAGTGTGTCCATTCTTAAAGTGATAATTGATGGTAAAAGTAAATTCCAAGTAATATCGGTGTTTATAAAAAGATACTTATTATTTCTTTATACACGTACTTCTAATGATATCAAAAATCTCCCATAATACTTAGAGATATTAAAAATAATTTAAGGTTACACGAGATATTGCAAATATTGTTGAATGTATGATTCCCAAGTCAGCAAAAATATGCTGATGTTTATGCTTATTATTGAGCTATGAATATAGTAATAAATATTACTGTTAAGTTCTTTGAGGATTTTTTAATTTTAGTTTCAAAACCCAAATTCAAGTATAAAAGAGTATTCTATTTATGTTACTTATATCCTTCACATAAAGTCTTTTTTTAAAAAAGAGTTGAATGAAGTTTGTAACGTATATGTAAAAAAATATATTTGCTTATGTAAAACAACCTACTTGTCTTTAGTTTTAGCTTAAAAACAATTATATACGTTTTGGAATTCTGATTTTTTTTTAAATTTTTGTTTATTTTTATTAAACTTTTTTTAATATTGAATTGGAGATTAAATTTGATCAAAGCAGATTTGGGAATGGTATTTTTAATTGAGAGAAAGTTTCTAATTATGACTTGTGGCTTTGGTTTGTCGTAAACATAATAAAAATATCTTCATCGATAATTTTGATTGTCCTTTTGTATCATTCCATTACCGTTGTACGGTACCATTGAATTATTATGTGTAATTGATGAGTTTGGAATTTGGTATTTCAATCATATTTCTTACATTTAGATTTTTATAATTGAATTTGTTCCTAAACAGTTATGGGTGTTTTTTAGTTGCCTATGGTTTAATTATATGAAAATTTTCTCTGCTTATCTTTATATATATATTAACTCATAAACTAATCTTAACATATGTATGTTTTAATATTTTTATTCCCTTCTTTTTTAATTAAAACATATAAAAAATATCATGGTTCCTATATAAGTTTTTCGTATTTTTTGATATGTAATTAAAGCCACATACATTGGATTCCATCTTTCAAAACTCATATATATATATATATATATATATATATATATATATATATATCGCTACTATTTTTGTTTATCAATTCTTATTAAAATGTTTATATCTTCAGTCACACATATAAGGAATGTTTGGGGTAAGTTATGTCGGTTCAGTTGTCATCATTGATTGAGCAGAAATTTACTTGCTATTAGTTTGTTGCTCAATGATTATTTTTTACCCACAAGGGCTAATTAGAGCGGGACCTACGGCTTAAAGTGTATTCCATATCACTACAAACACCCACGCAGAGTGGGATTCAAACTCACAAATCGTTGAACCGGAGGACGCTAGCTCGGCTGTATTCAGAGACTGTTGCCAGAAGTAACCTGAAAAATGTAGAATTTAAAAAAATCTTAAAAGAATTATTTTCGATAAGTTTTGCGCTCGTTACTTGTAAAATTTTAAAATTTACTATTTTT
>JAPDSC010152087.1:0-31605 GCA_026290005.1 Latrodectus geometricus
TTTTTAAAAATGTTAGTAAAGTCACATGATTAGCTAGATGTCCATTATATGTGAAATTAAATATATTTATTTAGGCAATAAAAGTTCTGCTTTAAAACAAAACACATCAAAAGAATGCCCACCTGAATCTTTTATATAGTTTTCCTCATTGTTATAAAGTTCTATGTCCGATTTATATTTATATGATCTGAAATGTATTATTTATTTAAACTGTTTTATACTTTATTTGAATGACAACACAGTTTAGTTTATTTCATAAAGACTTCACAACAACTTGTTTAACAAATTAATTTTGTTTTTCAAAGGTTAAATTAACGAACAATGAAAACTTCTCCTAATTAAATTAAATTGTTTTCAGAGTTGAGGGTATTTAAAATTTACCAAACTTCTTCTAACATTGTGCGTGATGTATAAATATAATGCACACAGAAACATATATTATTAAATTTATTGATTAGTGATTTTTTGCAATTACAAAAATGCATGTCATTTTTATGCATCAAACTTAAAACAAAAAGAAAACTTAATTTTGTTTTACTTAATATATTATTTAAAAAATAATTTTAAGCAAAATCTTGCTCTAACTTAAGTTGAATATGACAAAAATATGAAATATCTTGCTTAATACTAATATGTCACTATTTTCATATTATAGTTTCACAAAGTTGGGAAAACTGCAAAGTTATCATCGGATTTAAATTTAAAGATAAATTTTACAATAGTAATTATTTTTGTTTCGGCTATTTCTGTAAGAAAATGATTGATATGAAATTGTCTGAAGTGAATCATAGGAATAAAGTATAAAAATATATATAAATTTGCTGAATATTACTAATGTTGAGAATATGATGTAATTATATAAACTTATATGGAGTTAATGTAAGTCTTATGTGAATAGTCGAAGAAAATTAGCACAGAATATTCTAACAATTATGGTGTTTATTTGAAAAATAATATTAATTTATGAATTGAAATAACAGAAATATCACCAAATATCTCATGTGTACAATAGTATTCAACACAAAGCGTAGAAAAAGTGTTTTTTATAAATGTTTTTTTTAAGTTAAAGCCCCCTTACAATAACACCACTTATTTTATAACTATTTTTTCATTCAGGACTTCTTATTTGCTATATGGTTAAAAATATAACTATAAGAATTCATATATTCGCAAATAGTGCCAAGGATAAATTAAAATATATTGCATCTTTCTTACAGTCACTTTAGCAAATTATTGTTTAAATAAAAATTTTTAGTTGTTTTAGATTCCGTAAGGGGAACTCAGTACTTTTTCTAAAATATTTAAGACAAACTAATATTTTGCTCTGCAGAATTTGGGTAAATATATTTTTATCAGTTACAGTATTCTCAAAAAATATTTTTTCCTTCACGTAAATATTTTAATTAATTATTATTGTAAAATCTAAACATATTGATAGTTGTAGGCAATGATAAAAAATTAAAGACATACTAGAAGACAATAATTCAAATTTATATGAAACTAAAGTATATAATTATTAAAAAATGTAAAAGCTAGATTTCATAGAAAAAACACAAAAATATGTTAAATATTTTTACATTTTTATAAAATTGGCTATGTGATACAAAATATAACTTCATTCACATTGTCTTATTTTATTAAAGTGTATTTTCTCTTTAAATAATTCTTATATAATCGGGAAAAAATAACTACTCAGGATTTTCAACTATGTTTTTTTATTTTAAGACAATAATTTAATAAATATTCGGGGAAGATTTTAAAGATATAAGACAAAGAAATGTGAAATTGATTTTTATTCCAAGCTTTAATACAACCAATAATAAAATTGAGGCTTGATATTTATTTAAATAATTGGATAAATAGTTGTGCTTTCAATGATACAATAAAAAATCGCAATTAGAAGATAAAGAGGTTCTAGTAAATTTGTTGTCAATAAAACAAATTTATCACGAAATGTTGAATGGCTTTCACATAAGTAAAAGAAAAAAAGTTCCAAAAAATATATGAAACATAATTTAGTTTGATTATGGTTTTATTCATTAACGTAATAGATTGTCCTTATTAATCTAATTATTTTAGCAGCCATTAATTATAGATTAATAAACCATTATTTAATTCTAGAGGTTTTGAAATGAAAGTGTTTATTTTATTTATTTATTTTTAAATTTTTGCTAAATAGGTTAAACAGTTGAAAAAATAAGCTAGAAATGTTTAGTTTATATTCTTATTGAATATTTAGTATTAGTGGAATCATAGTTTATTGTAAATTTATAAATGCAGTTATTTTGTTAAAAATGTCATTTAATTAAATTTAGGTTTAGAATTATGAGAAATGTCTTAATTAATTAAAAATTTAGCTTTTCTCTAACACGCATGCGATTCTCATTTAAAACATAAGATAATAAAATAAATACTTGAAACTGAAGTAAAATCACTTTACAAAGATTATTTTAATATTAAGTGTGACTTTGTGTAAATGAGATTGAAATTTTAAGATTATTGTGTTTCATTACATTACATTTTTAAATTCATTTCTTATATTTAAGTACTTAGTAAACAACCATTTAATTAAATGCATATAAATTGAAGTTTGTGTATTTATCAAAAGTAGCAAAAATCAAATTTTAGAACCTTATTTTAATTTTTGTGAATAAAGTTAAATTAATTTTCTTATTTTTAAACTTTCATGAAAGAAGTATATGCTTGGAAAATTGTTATTTCTTTTTGAGGGTTCTTTAATTTTCTATCGCAAATTATTTTTTAGAGAAGTGAAAAAATAATATATCTAAAAAAAATAAAGTCAAGAAATAGATTTCATTCATAAATAAAACAATAACAAATAGTACAAAGAAACGTTTATAGAAATTTATTATTGAATTAAATTTCTATTTATAATGGATACAAAATTAATCTCAAAAACACTATTTTTTTTCACTATATTGTAAATTTCTGAAAGTTAAAGATATTCTTAAACTTATGAATAAAATTTCTGAGAATAAATGTAAGAACTAGAAATTTATTTAAATAAAATATTATTATAAATTACAGTTTCCACACAGTTAAAAAATTTTACAGATTCCTTTTTATAGCTGTAATAAAGAAACATTAACGCGTTTATATATTAAAAAAGGAATACACTTTCAATGATTATTTTAACATTTTTGTCATATTCGTTAATTTTACTATAAATGTTTTTATATTACTGTTTTGGATATTTTTTATTATAAAATGTAATATGTGGTGTTAATATTTTTAAGTGAGAGGTAAAAATAAAACTTTAACATAAATGCACGAGCAATTTTTATATCTTTTATGTATTGATCGTAAAAGAGAATTTACTATTCGGCTATGAACGCAATCATCTGGAAAACGAGACTCTCAATCATGAAGAATTCGTTCATCTATATATATTCCACGAGGAGTCAATTAATTTATAACCATCACACATAATCAGTGTTCTCCACAAGTATGATAACAACCTTTATCAATCATCCGAGTAACATTTATTCAGATATCGTTTTGACAATAATTCATTTTCTACTTATGAAGAAGTAATGTTATTAAATATAAATGACAGTAAAATCCAACTGATAGACATTAAATTCGAAACATTGATTGGAATGGTCTCATACGCTTGATATATTTCAATCTAAATAATTGTAGGACCCATATTTATTGATGAAAATAATTATGTGGATGAATTAATGTTTAAGCATTCAAATTATTGAAACAAATGCCAAATTCCAAATAATTTTTTAAACTGAAAATTAGATTTCTTGATTCTATGTAAAGGATTTTGAAGTAATCTACGATGAAATTATTGTAAACTTTTCTATAATTCATTAATTGCTTTGAAGCAGATTAATAGCAGTTGCATATTAATTTAAAATATTGAATACTTCTCCAAAAGATAAATATTCAGTGAATGGACAGTACAGATTTAGTCACTTATATCACTAAATAATTACTTTTGATCTTGAATGAATTAAGCTCAGTTTCTTTCATATGACAATGTCAGTACTTTGGGAGGGTAAAATGCATATTTTTATATATACTTCAGAAAATGTAAATTTATTTATGTATTTTCGAATTTATATAGATGATAATTAAATAACTACAATAAATGAAAGTCAAAAATTAAATTTATTCTAAAACACCAAGTTAACTTTACCATATTAATTTTAATGTTAATCAAGCATATATTTAAGAATACATTGACTTAGAAAAGAAGAAAATGAAAGCATTTAATTTGTTGCTTGTATATATTTGTATATGAGAATTCTTCTACTTTTAAAGCAAATGTTTTTAATCATATTAGTATCAAAACAATTTGAATAAGAAATAATGTAAAATAGACAGGATATATTTTTAACAGAATGTACTTTATGTAAATAAGGAAAATCGGATCTCTAATTTTATAAAAATTTCAAATATAATTAAAGTATGAGTGTTAGTTTGTGATAAAATTTCAAGAAATATATGAAAAAAAATCCAATTATATAATCTAATGTTAAAATTCCTATAATCAGTTATCTGTGAACTTTTTTAGAAAACCTGGATTTAATTATGAGAAAAATGTTACTTTATTGTTTTGTTATTACATTTTTCATTATGTATCTATAACACAGTTCGGTTTCTTCCTTCACTTTTACTGAGTACTTTGAAATAAATTTTTTATTGAAAGAAACTCCTTATTGTTACTCAAAAATTAACAAAATTTAAGAAAATTTAAATTATAAATTTTCTAAATGTTTTATATCAGATTATAAATTTATCACTTTTCTAGATATGCTCAAATAAATATTACACATATTAGAGTTCAAATACTTGTCAATGAATTCAGTCTTTATTAAGTAATTTGAAACAGTTGTAAGTTTAGCAATAAAAAATGTACTTGAACATTTCTATATTATTTTATAATAAAAATTATTAAGTTGCTCTTGTTTCAACTATTTTTCTTAAGAATAAATCTCTTTTTAATATAATGCAATAATTATTTAATTGCAAAAATTGTCAGTGAAAATAATTGGCAATATTTATTAATAGAAATTATCAATTTTTGTTAGTAAATAATTATCAAACTATTTAATGTTGCCTATGAAGTTGCATAAGTATTTATGGATTTATACATCACTAGTTAACAATGTTGCAATATATGGTTGTTTATGTAGATGTATCTTAAGAAATTTCTAATCTTATGAAACTCTTCCAACATTTGAAACTTGTATTATAAATGATTCTTTATATCATTATATAAACAGGAATATTTCTAAATTTTCATATGTAGCACAAAAGAGTAAGTAAAATTGGTTTTAAGTATTTTTTGTATTGATTTTAAGTATTTTTTTTTAAATTTATATTACATTATGTAACTTTACATTGAGTGGTATTGAATAATTTAGAAGTATACCTGGAGTCTACACAAGAGTTTTTAGAATACGATCATATTTACAAAATACATTGTGAGAATGTACATTAATGCAAATAAATACTTTACTAGAAGAAAAATTCATAATAAACATTATAAAACAGGGATTTTTTTAAAAATATTTGAAACACGTCTACCGAATTTCCATATTTTCTTAAATCAAGTTCATTATTAAATTATTCATTGTAGAAAAGGGAAATAATTGATCTCATGCTATTAATTCTTAGTTTAGAGTTATGGAATGTGTATGTTTTAGAGTGCCCTTAAAATTTTAATTAAAATTATATGAGCCTTGTAATTAGTGTATGAAAATGAAACTTAAGTTCATAAAATAAACAGAACATATTTACATGAGGAATTCTCAGCTTTCATCTTTGATAAATTTATTTAATATGATTTTAACTAAAATGATTATAATATTCCAATTAAAGTTCTGATAAGTGCATATTCGTATCTATATTATGATAGTATACATATTTTTAATCTTTTATTAATTGTTAAAAAATTATTATAGAATATTCATATTGTATACAATACGAATATACGAAAACATATTTTTACAAGAATAAGTTACAAATGAATATAAATCTATTTGTTAAAGAAAACTAATGATTAAGAGCTTATTTCTTCTTTTATTTTTATTTGAAATTTAACTATACGAAATATATCTTTATTCGAATTGCATATTATTGGAAGTAATTTACTATTGACTTATACAAATTACAATTTATTACTTATTCATTTTTATCGATGAACTCTTGTTAATTTCTTACTTTCAATCAGTTGTGAATGATTTCTTAATTAATAATAATATTTATGACCATAGATATTACAAATTTAATCTACATTATTTTGAATTAAACTAAACATATTAAATGCAATATTATTGTTAAAAGTAAAAAAAATAACAAATTTATAAATATTTTCTAAATAATATGCAGTTTGATTTTCAAAATTTATGTTTGAAGTTTCAGAAAAATATTAATTGCTGAATAATTTAAGTGGAGAGAAGCAATAAATAGCATTTGGTCAAAACAATTATCGACTTTTTTATAATTGTTTGAATTTTACTTGAGATGAATAATTGTGAATTTAATGTATCCCTCTAGTGTCAGAAAGAGTTGAAGAAAAAAGATGATTTAAAAACAATAGCATTTCGAAACAATATTTCTATATAATAATTATTGGGTAAACCAATAAATTTTTATTATAGATCTGATAATAATAGACTATGACATATACTTACCAAATGTAGAATAAAATCACGTGAAAAATATTCATAAAATACACACGAAAATGGTGATACTGTTTCAGTATGATTTTAGGAAGAATATAGCTTATTCAAGATTTCCCAATAATCAGTCTTATTGATTAAAATATATAAAACATCATATATTATCCAATTGAAAATATTTTTAAAAGGATGCTATCAGAGAAATATTATTTCCTGCCAATAAATGTTGTAAATTGTTCATATTTTCAAAACTTTAAAAAAATTCTAATAAATTATTAAATAAAGGAAACGAATATTTTGATAATACTACTAAAATAAAACCGATTTGATACAAAAAATAAATATTTTTTTGTATTTTTTATATGATCTATTTACTAATATATGCTATTTTGGAAAATTGTTGTACTATTTATTTTATACACTCTCTCAAATTATTAAATTATGTTTTAAAATGTATTTCTGTGTTGAACCATACTTTTATACAAAAATACATATCCGCAAGTACATAAGCATACAAGAAGCAAAAATACAAATCACTGTAAAGAGTTTAAAAAAAAATCTAATAGCTACTTTAAAATTAGAAAAATAGAATGTACGAAATGAACTACAGTTATGTAAATTTCAATTGATAACTTTTTTTTTGGAATTCATACAATAAATAAAGGGAATCTTTCACTAATTTATTCTCTTTTTTTAGTTTAAAGTGAATTAATATTAGAAATACCAATAAACATAACATCTTGATTTTATTAAGTTTAACTATGAAAGTGTCATTTTAGGTTATTTTAATTGAATAATATTGAAACAACAGTACACTTTTTATACAAAAATTGTTTTCTACAACTGTCATTAAGTTTGATAGTTAAGTATTCTTTAATATTTGCTGTGTGAAATATCTTTTAAAACAGTAAACCTTTCATACACTAAATAATAAGAACTTGTTAAGTAGATGTAGTCTATTCTACTAAGTAAATGCATTTATTATACCCTATTCCGTAAACATGAGGGTCTAGTACATAGAATTACTATCTTTGTTATTATTTCAGGTTGAACGATTAATAACACAATGCCGTTTAAAATACCGTGTCGCCTAAATGAACTTCCCATATGTAAGTGTCTTTTGTAACAAAACCATTCAACTAAACAAAATGAAAGTTTAGATATAGTTATTTGAATGTCATGGTGTCCAGATTCTGATGATTTGAAACAATAAACCTCTCACAGTTATGGTTACAGGAACAAAATTTCAAATTTCTTAATGGCAACACCTATATTTTATGCTCAAATTGATCAGAGTATAGAAAAACTCTTAAATGGCATTGTAATGAAACACATATGATGTAAATTGGCGGAGTAAAATATTTGCACTGAAGAGCATTGTAAAGAACCGATGATAACAAAAGGGAGTAGAATGAAAAGATTTTTATTCAAATTACACGTTTTCAATATAGCAACCTTCACAGACAATAACGAATGCAGAACTTTTAAAACACTTTAAAAATTATGATTAGATACATTTGAATACGCTTATAAATATATTACTTGATGAAATATTACAATAATTAATATAATCTTTATGTAAACTTGTAAGTCATAGTAAACTTTATCACATTATTTAAAAATATTATGTGACGGTTAGATGCTGATGTAACTGGTTACTGAGCAATGCATTGTAAATTGTGAAAATAATCTACACTTCTTTGTTTGTAACAGTATTTCTTTTTTTTTTTTTTAAGTCAGATTTTTGTTTCTAATTAGCATAAATGACGCAATATTTATGCTAATTAGAAACATAAATGCAACTATATAAATATCCATCGCTTAAGTATGTGAAATATTTGATATATCTAGATTTGATATCCTTCAAGAAGAAAAAAAATAAGCATACAAATTATTTATTCCAATCAATTATTCGTTAATATATGATATTTAATACAGCAACTAAGCCATATGATAAAATATAAAAATAATTATTGAAATAATTATTTCATACCCAATCTAAAGATATTATATTATTTATATAAACAAGAGTATGAATACAATCAACATTGTAATCATATAATAAGTAGTGAAGTTATTAAGAAAAATAAATTAGTATTTTTCCATCTTATTATTTATATTTTACTGTTTCATTTCTCTCTTATATATTCTCAAAAATTAATTATCAGAATGAGAAGCATTTTATAATTTCTTTCCCGTTTTAATATTCCCTGAAGGTTATTTTCAGAAAGTAGTAACTTATTTTCATTTCTTAATTTGAAAAATTAAAGTGGAGTAATATAATCAAGTAATCTTATGATAAAACTTTTATCAAGAATTGATGTAATTCATTCTGTCACAGAATGTTGTATCAACATTTTTGAAAAGATAGATTAATGAAGATTGCAAATTTCAGAGACCGGAAATCTTTGTACTTAACTTTATTTTCTAGAATAGAACATCATTTTTATTTTTGTTTTCAACCTTATTGAGGAATTTGATGGAAAGTGTGTCAGAAAAATGAGCTTTAAGAAACTAGATTAAACGGAAGAATTACAATAAGAATAAATTATTTCTGTTAAAAACCAAATGGCTCTTAAGAACTGGCTCAAGAACAAATAGATAAATGTAATTAGGAGTTGTATGAAGAAAGTGTAATAATTTTTTTCAAAGTTGACATTTTGCGATGACGTTTGCTAAATACAATGGAATAAAAGAAATGATTGCCATTGTTTAGCATATGTTTCATCCTTGGAAGGTACTCTCTAAAGAATTCATGTGAACATATAATATATAATTTATTTGTCCAAATATATTGTTAATATAATTTATTGATTCAAGTACGTATAAGAATCTGCTCACGTAGCTCCCATATAAATAGTCTTAAATAATTTAGAATGTCCTCTGACGTCACATAGTCAGAACTTGAGTAAAGGGGAGATTATATATTATATATATTCAAATATAAAGCATAAATTAGGATCACCAATAGTAAAGGATGAGAAAACTAAGTATTCCATATCTGGATTCTCTATGTGCATATTAACATAAATTGTTCAACATTAAATTTTAGCGAAACAAGTAAATTTCAAATTTACTGGGTAGAAATAGAAACTGAGAAACGTAAAAATTAATAAAGAAATACTGAAAATGCAGTCTATGGTAAACATTATGAAAACACTTTCTAGGGAACATAATGAACACACAATGAAAAGTGTTTTTCTTTCCGCTTAGCTAAAAGCTTTTTATAATGAAAAGATTTTCAACTGATCTTTGGAATGCTACGATTGATATTCTTGGAAAGATGTAAGGCAGTTTTAAATAAAAAATCAGTTTTTCATCATGTAAACATATCCGTGAGTTGCATACATATAATGAAAACGGATTTCAATATCTCTGTTCCTAATTGATTACCATTTAATAGTCTAACTTGTTTATTTCTATCTGCTAGTAATGCTGTAAAAAATAAATTTGAAAAGAAGAAAGGGGATCTGAACAAATAATTTACCTTGAGGACGCTGTCTCAATATTTTTAATCCAGGGTAAGT
Source organism: Latrodectus geometricus (assembly GCA_026290005.1). Lineage (NCBI taxonomy): Eukaryota > Metazoa > Arthropoda > Arachnida > Araneae > Theridiidae > Latrodectus > Latrodectus geometricus. The sequence goes on from JAPDSC010152087.1 coordinate 10,190, forward strand.
CAAATATACAGATGTTTGTTAAAAATTTGTACATTTATTTCGTATGCGAGGCTTAAAATTCAAGATTACTCAACGTGATTGTCATATAAAAATGCAAGGCAAATACAGTTCTTCATCTTACTAAATTTCTTAAAAAACATTTTATATCTCCGTTCAGTAATCACTTTATAATCTAATAGAGGAGAAGAACAAACTTCTGCTCTATTCTTCAAAAAAAAAATGAATTTTTATTATATACTATTGCCTCAAAAATCTCATTGTACGAGGGTTACTCTGAAATTTTTGAGATACGCGCAGACGAGGATTTACAAAATAAAAATAATGGTGTAATTTTAAAATACAAAGTATTTTAACACAGAAGAGGATTTTTTACTAGACTTATTTCAACTTGTTTAACGTAGAGTAAATTTTAAACAGAAGAGAAAATGGAGCTGACGCGAGAACATTTCCGCGCTACAATTTTCTACGATTTTAAAGCAGGATTAAATCAAGAAGAATGCGTTCAAAGTTTGCAATTAGCATTTGGTGATGAATCTCCAGCTCATGCTACTGTATTCAGATGGTTTAGAGAATTTAGAAGAGGTCGCAATTTTCTTCAGGATGAAGAATACAAAAGAAGGCCGCCGTCGGCAGTAATCCCGGATAATGTGTCTGCCATACGAAAAATGTTAATGCATAATAATCGCTGTACCTATCAAATGATACAGAAGAAACTTAACATTGGATCCACCACCATAAACAAAATCATTCATGAAGAATTACATATGAAAAAAGTAGTTTACCGTTGGGTTCCCCATAATCTAACTGAGCACCAGAAAGAGGAGCGTGTCAGAATCAGTAAAGAAGCTCTTAAATTGCTAAATGATAGTGGCCACCGCAACATTTCTAAAATTGTAACAGGTGGTGAAACGTACATACCGTTTTTTGACGTTCTAACACGTTAAGAAAGCAAAGTATGGGTCTTTGAAGATGATCCCCCGCCGATACTGGTGAAAAAACATCGGGCACTGAAAAAAGTGATGTAGGCCGTTTTCTTCAGAAGTACGGGATTGGTCAAAGCAATCAAGTTGGAAGGACAGAAGACAGTAACAGCAAACTAGTATACCACTAAATGTCTTCCAGAAATTCTACAAAAATTGAATGTTAGGGGACTAATGCTTCACCATGTTAATGCATCTTCACATACAGCTAGATTAACAGTTGAGTTTCTTAAACAAAAACAAATTAAAGTGTTCGAACATCCACCGTATTCACCTGATCTAGCTATGTGTGACATTTGGTCATTCTTTAATCTAAAAAAGAACTTACGTGGACGTCGTTTTCATTCAGAAGAAGAAATTGATGTGGCTATAAATGCATTTTTTTCATCTATTCCAAGAAATGAATGGCTTGAGGCATTTAATCAGTGAAAAATTCGTCTACAAAAGCGCATTGATGCTGGAGGAGACTTATTTGAACACACCTAAAATTTTCTAAGCATAACTTTAAAAACCTAGTTGTATCTCAAATATTTCAGGGTGACCCTCGTATATTTGATTTCAAAATCCGTATGTGGAACTCCAGCTAGAACAGACTTATTTCTTATTTTTAATGGCAAATTAGAAGATAACTGATGACAGAATAGCAAACATTAAAACTAGAACAAAGAATAAAAGTATCACAAACATAGATAGGAAAACTGAAACTAAATATGTAAACCGTTAATTTTGGGAAGAGATCTCGAGCATCTGCCTACAAGTGTTCCAAGTTCAGTGCAGAGCAGTGACTCAAGTTTCTTTTAGAATTGACGACCTCTTCTAGTAATTTGCGCAGTTGAAAAAGAAAACTTGACAGTTATTTTTATTTGATACAGATGTTCAGAGAGACAATCATGGCTAGTGGCAAAACGAAAAAATATAATGCTAGAACAAAAGTATCTTAAATGATTATGGTTCTCAAACCACTAACAATATGAAGAAGGCTTTTTAGAGCATTTTAAGATTTCTTACATTATTTTTTTTGGCAGAAAGATGAACAACGCACAACAATCGTATGAAATGACATAAATATATATTATACGCAGCATATACTTAAGTTTTTTAACATCGAATCTCAATCCGAAAGCATTATCACCAATTTTTTCACATTTGGAAGACAAGAATTTCAATTTTTCTCCATTTTAATTTATTTGAAACAGATAACCAGCAAATCTCAAAATTCCTGTTGAAATTTAAAAAAAGGAACTTGATAAGCTATATTTGCTTTCTTTACTTCCAGATGTTCACTAACCTAAACGAGGGCATCTCAAAGACTTGAAGCAAATTTTTGCATATACGAAATTTCTTAGCTTCAAAATATTCAAAATATTCCGTATTCCAAATTATTAAGTGATATGAAACTGAAAAGATATTTGGACAAGATTTAGGTAAAAAAAAATAATAACAAATGAAATTCATTTTTCTCATTACAAAAAATGTTGGGGATTTGATGATTTTGACAATTTTTAAGCTCTTATATTTTGCAAAATAATACAGTACAAACTTTTTAGTCATGTATTTTTGATTATTTATTAATCCTAAGATTTAACTTTTTTATAGAGTTTTTGACTTTAACTCTTCAGAATTACTAGAAAAAGTAATCCCAAATATTTTTCATGCTTATTTTTTTAATATTTTATTCGGCAGCATAGGATGAAAATATCAAGTTTTGATCATTTTAAAGTATGCATTACACGTTTTTTTTCTTTTGCGATAATCCATCACAGAAAATATTTCTATTCCTTCTTAGTTGCTCAGTACAGACTTTAAAAATTTCTTTAAAAAGTTTTTGTTTGTATTAACATTTTAAAAGTAGTTAATATTTAATTAAATATACAACTATTCAATGTATTTAAATTTTTTATATCATAGTAAGTTTCGTTTTCCAAAAGTGAATGCAAACTCATGAAGGTGTAAGTATAAGAAACAAAATTATATCTTTATATATAAAAGAAATCTATATAATGCTCCTTTGAAGTTATCTTTCAGTAACGTTAACATTGTCTTAAGAAGGAAAAAATAATTACGTGTGGAAAAAAAAATTCATTTTATATACTATGAAATAACATTCATTCTGAATAAATATTTTTCTCTTTTTACGGGGATATTGTGCCCTTATATAATATGTTTTAGTTACATAATGTGATTGTAAATTAATTGTTCCAAAAGTTAATGATTTTAATGTGCCTCAAAATATTAAAGTTGTTTTTTTTAAATTTAATGTTATTATAAATATTTATGCATAAATCACACTTTACTTTCCGACATGTAACTCTTAGGTTTGTTAACATTTTGTACTACATTGTATTTCTTATTTTTTATCCGTAAAATATATATATTTTTAAGCATTTTCTGTATTACAATATTGTTTTAAAAAAAGAACTAAAGAATAAAGCTTACAAAGATTTTTTTTCTTTTCATTATATTAAACTTTAAATTTCTGAATGTTTGATAATTATGGTAAAAAAGAAATTTAGTTATAGGCTATACCTAAAAATATGCACATCCTCTTTAACATTTTATATAAATCACCAATTTTTCTCTTTCGAAAATATTTTGTACAAAGAATATATGAAAACCAAACTAATCATCAAAGATTAGTGGATTTTCTTATAGGGTAATAATTAAAATAGTTTTGCATTTTTGAAAGTCTTTTTCTAAAGGGAAAGGAAATTTAGTTACATTTCACATGTTTAATGCTTGCAAAATTTTACGATGCTTTTATGTATCTTTAATAGCAACAACAGAAATTAAACTTAAGAATTTAACTGGAACTACACTATTGGCCATTAAAATTGCTACACCAAGAAGGCGACATGCTACAGAAGTGAAATTTATACGAAAGGAAGAAGGTGCTGTGATATGCAAATGATTAGCTTTTCAGCGCATTCAGACAAAGCAGGTGCCAGTAGCGACACCTACATTGTGTTTAAATGAGGAAATTGTTCAGCCGATTCCTCATACACCAATTGCATTTGAACGTTGTTGTCTGGTGAAAAGTTGTTGTGATGCCTCGTAAAAGAAGGAGAAATGCGTACCAGCACATTTCTGACTTTGATAAAGGTCGAATTGATGCGTACCGGGATTGCGGTTTATCTTATCGCAATATTGCTGCTCGCGTCGGTCGAGATCCAATGGCTGTTAGCAGAATATGGAATCGAAGGGTTCATGACGGTAATACGGAACGCCATGCGGGATCGCAACGACCACCTATCACAAGCAGCCGAGAAGGCAGGCATATTATCCGCATGGCCGTAATGGATAGTGCAACCACGTCACGAGCCGTGAGTCAAGAAACGGGATCGTTTGGAAAACAAGTGTCTGCTCGGACAGTTCGACGACGTTTGCAGCAGCATGTACTCTCAGCTCGGAGACCATGGCTGCGGCTTCCCTGGACGCTGTGATCAACGGCGAACCTGGACGCACGAATGACGAGACGTCATCTTTTCAGATAAATCCAGGTTCTGTGTACAGCATCATAATGGTCGCATTCGTGTTTGGCGCATCGTGGTGAAGGCACACTGGCAGCGTGCATTCGTCATCGTCATACTGGCCCATCACCTGGCGTGATGGTATAGGGTGTCATTGGATACACGTCTCGGTCACCTCTTGTTCTTATTGACGGTGCTTTGAACAGTGCACGTTGCATTTCTGGTGTGTTACGACCCGTGGCTCTACCCTTTATTCGAGCCCTGCGAAACCCTACGTTTCAGCAGGAGAATGCCCGACTGCATGTTGCCGGTATTGTACGGACCTTCCTTTATACGGAACATGTTCGGCTGCCACCCTGGCCAGCACGTTCTCCAGATCTTTCACCAATAGAAAACGTCTGGTTAATGGTTGACGAGCGACTGGCTCGTCACCAAACGCCAGTCACTACGGTTGATGAACTGTGGCATCGTGTTGAAGCTGCATGGGCATCTGTACCTGTACATGCAATCCAATCTCTGTTTGACTCAGTGCCCAGGCGTATAACTGCTGTTATTACTGCCAGATGTGGTTGTTCTGGGTACTTATTTCTCCGGATCTATCCAGCCAAATGTTTTGAAAATTTAATCACTTGTTATTTCTAGTATAATATATTTGTCCAAAAAATATCATTTTGTTATCTGCATTTCTTTTTTGTGTAGCAATTTTAATGGCCAGTAGTATAGATTGCTGTATGATTACTAAATCTTACAAAGGCTTTTTTAAATGAAGATTTTTTAAACAATGATTTATTATTTAAGTAATTACGCACTTTTAAAGGTTAAAATATTTTATCTAATGTATGTTGAATGCACTTTGGTAAGTTATTTAGAATTTGAACTATTAAATGTCTAGTGAGAAAGGGAAAATTTTATTTTTATTTCTACATTTTTAATAGGATATGTGGATATAATTTGTCACTATAAAATTTTGTTTAAGTTATTTGTATGCACTGAGAAATCTTATTAAAAGCGTTTTGAAATACATGTATTCATAAAATGCTAATAATTTCACACTTTAATCAGATGCAATGACGAATGCATTAGTTTCACGAAAATATGATAGTAGAAGTTATTTGGGTTACGTAATTAGCTTTTTAAAATTGGTTATTCCGATAATTTAAATCATAATTAACTTTTTTAAATAAATCTTTGTGAAATGGCTGAATGTTTGATGCTATTTAAGATAATTAAGTTATTTGTAATGATAAAAATTAGATTATTTATTTAAATTTAGTTCCAATTATGGTTGCATTTAGAAATTTTCTAATTATTTCAGGAAAATATATATAAAGTGATAAAATTTATGTAATGTTAGTTGGGAAGAGCCGTTAAAGATCAAAATATGTCCTATAATTTTGGTCACATAATTATTAAATCTCTTTTGCCATACTAATTTTATATATGTTAATATAATGATGTTCTGTAATTACATTTCCTTCATATGAAACTAAAAATGTAATTTATTCTAATTCTTTAAAACTTTGCTGGTGTAAGAAAACATCTCAAAAACCAGTTCATCATTTTTTCTAAATTTCAAATATTAAATAGGTTTTCTTATTTTAGACAGGCAATAATAAATTTAAATTAATGAAAATGTATATTTATTTGAGTGTAAAAATAAGTATTGTTTCATAAAAAAAAGTAAAAATGCATTTTAAAAAATATAAGCACTTTGAGACTGAATTCTTTCAAAGTAATAGTTTATTGAAATGAACATTTGCAATTCAGGCGGAAAATATTATAACTAATACATTTTTAGAAAAATATAAAACACGTTGCTATTTCATCTATATTTTATGTAAATTCATTTAACTTAATTTAGAGAGTATTCGATACTTAAATCCAAAAGTAAAAGTTATATATGTTTTGAATTTATTGATTGTAAATCTTAATTAAAATTTTATACCTAATTTCATTTTGTTGATTAATTTATAATAATTAAAAATATTTTCATTTTTATTGAAGTTATTATATAGTTAACATTTTATATGCATGATTTATAAAATAAAAATAAACATTTGCAAGATAAGTTTTTAATTATATTCTGTTTAATTTTACATATTTCTATATGTTCAAAATGTGGTAAATTGTATGATTGACTTACATTTATTTTTGACGATGACAAATATAAATAAAAAAATACATTGATTTTCAATGATAATAAATTAAAATATATAGTCCTCATAAAGTTTATTAACTATTTCTTATACGCATATTGTTCTACTTAGAATAATATTTTCTAAAATCATGCAAGTCTTACTACCTTTACTAACCTTATTTTTGCTAAATTAATCTTTCCTCTAACTTCTTATATTGACTTCCATTTTTTAAAACATTTCTTAATCATATTTTTCTCTGAGATTAAATTCTATTAGTTGAAATAAAGTTTTGTGTACTAAAAATATATCCTTTAACATTTAACAAACTTATTTTTGAACATAGATCACATAAAAATTGTTTTTAGAACACCTTTAACACACGCACTAGTTTTTATTAAATTCCAAGATCCATGACATTTAATAGGTTTACTAATTTAACATAAACTTATTTACTTTCAAATGAAGTATAATATTTGTCATAACATAGTTTTACATTTTAAAAATTTATGCGATAGAAATTTACTTACTAGATATTTACCTTATTTTCACAAGGTGTTGATTGATTTTTTATTTTCTCCTCCAAATAATGAAATCAATATTATTTATTCTAAAATTTAAATTCTTGTAGTTCATGATAGAAGCAATTTAAGTTTATATATTAAGTTACAAAACACTGATGGTATCATAAAGATCATCAACTATTTATTTTGTGCAAGTAAGAGCTAATAGAAACGTATGCAATATTTTGTTGAAACCTATGCTCTTGTCCTTTTTTTTATTTTTTTAACACTAAAGATAAAAGAAAGCTGCTCTTTCTTTTAGAATTAAATACCTGATGTTTACACATATGTAATTAAATATTTATAGAGTTTTCTTTTTTAACCAAAGTTTTGCTTTTAGATAACTTTTTATGACATAAATTATTTTAGTACATCATTGCAAGCATTTTGTTTTGTCACATTAAGACATAAAATTACAATCATATATAAATTTAAAATAGTTTAGTTACATACGAAACAAAAAACATAGTTTATAATTACTTAATAAACTAATTAGTTACAAACAAAAATGAAGTTAAAACTTTTAATTTAAATTAAACTTTTGATAATTAATTTAAGTTAAAAGTTTTAACATCACCATAAAAAATGGAACAAGTTATTATTTTTTTACACTGGAGATTTTTATCATATGTTAAATTTTTAAGAAAAAAATAGCTTTTAATATCAATTGATTTCATGATACTATAAATATAAATTTTTCCTAATCAAGATAATTTTTCCTTGAATTCACTTGTTAAGGTATTAATTTGTACAAGTTAATCTGCTTTAAAAATGTAATATATCTTAATGGTCACGTTACATCAAAAATCTTTTGACATAATTTAAAAGTTCATAAATAAAGCGAAAAATTGATACTTCAAATACTTAGCTTCTAAGAATTCACTAAATGTGATTTTCCTAAGCAGTTCTCAGGTGATGGAAATATTCTTCGTTCGGTTACTTATCAACTTTCTTTGTGATGCGCATTAAAGTTTCTTAATATTACTTTCAAGAACGAGAAATCGTAACGGGGAATTCAGTAAAATCAGGAGCGGTAAAGGTAAGGGCAGGAATCAGGAGAAAGGAAAAGGGGCAGAAGAGAGGGCGCTGTGTGAAAGCAGGCAACAGTAACAAAAATTCCCCTGCTCCCGTTCCTGCCGGCTTGCTTAGTTAGATTCGAGCTGTTGCTCATGACCAGATCACAATTTCCTAGACTCTTCAGAACCGGATTGTGAAAAGGCCTAACTTATCTAGTAGTTTCAGAGCTCCTCTCGGAAAAGTTTCCGGAACTACGCTCCGCCGCTTCTCCTTGGGGGTGAGTGGTTGAGACTTTTATTACATTAAAGAGCAATTGACAATTTCTTTTAAACCAAGTAAATGATTTTTGAAGAGAAATATATTCATTATTGTAAGATATGATACAAAATATTTAGTTTCAATATTCAGGGGAATATTTGTATTTGATTATATTTTACTTTAAAAATAACAACACACAACTCCATCAAACAGTTTAAATTTATTAATCAAATAAAATATCTAGTAATTATATATTAAGTAATAACTTATAGCAAATTATATTTCATGAGAACGAATTTTATTAGTATATATAAGAATTTTTGATTTAAAAATTTATTTCTAAGTAAGGAATGTATTTTAACAGAATTTAAATAAAGTTTGTGAGTAAATTATTCTTGAAATACGTTTTTTTTTCTTTTTAATTATAATTTAAGGAAAAATACGTTTCTATTAACAATTCTTCATAGATATCTAATGTTTAATTAAATATATATTTAATAGAATATTAGGAGGTATAAACTTCAATCATTTCTTTTATTTTAGATAGTATTTTGCTTGTATAGAAAACTTTATGTAAAAAAGTTTTTAGAAACAAATTATTTATATGAACATTTTCTATTATATTATATTATACAGTTTTTATTTAAACTATTTTATATTTAAAAATAATGGATTTGAATAATTATATCAGTAAAAATTATTTCTTCCATATAATTTTATATTTGTCCTTTTTTATGTTTATATATAACTTTTCCTAAATAATTACAACTGAATTTAAAAAAACAAGTTTGAACTCTTACAAAATACTCATAAATTTTGAAATTTGTTTCTAATATAAAATAACATGCATTATATAAACATTTTATAAAGTTATATCTAATTAACAAACAAAGCTTATATATTTAATATATTTTTTTTTAATTTTCCCAAATGAAGAAAACTCATTTAACTATTATAAGTTTTTTAAAAACATACGTTCACAAAAAAAATTGTAAAAAGCTGTAAATAACAATCTTAAGTAATAAAAAGAAACTCTTAAAACAACAAAAATAAAAATTTTAATAGATTTCCCTAGATCTTGAAAGTAACTATAGATATTATATTTATTGTTCTAATACTATTATAAATAATATTTGACAAATTATTTATATGAGCATTATAAATAATATTTATACATTTAGTGTTGCTTTTTATAATATGTATTTTTACTCAGATTGCAGTTTGATTCTGAATATAAAGAAATAAAAATAAGACCCTTAGATGTATCTATATTTTGATTTCCCATTTATGCCAAAAATTAAGTTCATAATTAGTTCAACAAATAAACAGAGTTATTGCTGTTAGAACCAAATATGTTAAAGAAAGCTACGGAAAACACAAAAGTTACTTTTCGATATTTTTAATTTACATTTTTAAGCTCTTAGTTTACATGAAATAAAATTTGTAGAGCATATTACATTTAATAAGTATGAGAAGAATGAAAAGTTTTTCAATAATTTTGAAATTTCAGCAATGTTATTAAATTTTTATACTTATGCGTTTACAATCACAAAATTTAAGTTATAATGATCTTAAAAAATATGAAACAATTCATTAATGACTGATTTCAATAAAATAATATCTTGGAAAAATATATCCTGTTTTTGATTTTCATTAGAAGCGATTAACTTTTCAATTTTTACTTGATTGATTGTTCTTTAAAGTATAAATTTAAATTTAAATCAGAAATAATAAATGAATGAATCATTTAAATTTTACATTCATCAACTTAAATAAATTTATTTTTGATTGTTTTTAATGTATTTATGAAATCTTATGAACTTACAAAATTCCATGAGAATCATAAATTAATGTCATTACATTATTAATTAATTTCTTTGGAACATTAGTTTTGCCATGAAAATTGTTAAATAGCATTGATTAAGCAGTAGAAAATAATACTGAGATGATTAATTGCATATAATATTAATTTTTATGCTTAAAGTACTTTTTAAATCGTTCAACAATAAGTTAGTTACAAAATTAATTATTCATTTAGATATTGCTGCTGAAACGATAATGTATAATATATATGAAATATATTATAAACATAAATAGGTTTTGGTTGTTAATGTAAATAATTATTATTAACTAAATTTAGAAAATAAAATGATTATTAGTACAAATATTTTATAATTTTTCTTGGAATTAAGATTATTATTTCCTATCATGCATACTTACATATTACTGAACTACGTTTTTGCCTTGGTTTAGTCATGGAAAACATTTCAAGTTTAAAAACATCTTTTTACTTTATTTCCATATCCTGCATTATTTCTGTTTTTTTTAAATCACTAGTTTTTGTTTTTGACGTTTTAATTAATTTACTCATTTTTAGCTGAAGTTTCTCTTTAAAAAATAGATTGGTACTTTTACATTGCTATACAAATTGAATGTTTTGGAAAATTATAGAAAATCCTTATATATAGAATACATTAAAGTGCAGAAATTTGGCTGTATATCATAAACAGAGAACTCGACTAATGTAAATGTTAGGTACGTCTTCAGTTTCTGGGCAGATTTATTGTATATTGAAGCAAATAAATTTTCTTTAAATTCCTGAATATCCCCGGTGTAGAACTTAGAAATTCTACATACGTCTTTAAAATGTATATGCACGCCATTAAAACTATAACAATTTCAAGAAAAATAAGCAAAAAAAAAATCATTGTACATAAAATGTTTCGTATGAAGTCAAACGTACAAACTTTGTAAGCAGATTGCTGTTTTATAGAATATAGCATTTAATGGAAGCGGTATCAACTCTCAGTGAATAAAAGGTTCTTATGCGAATAGGCATGGAATGAAGCTGCTGCGTTTGGACGACGTGAAAAGCCAATTGAATTCCACATTGTTCAAATCCTATGTCATGTCTCATCAAGAGTTAATACCTGGAGAATAGTGACGAACCAATCTTTCGACAAAATATTACAATTGGTTCTTGTTAATGAAAGTTCTGAAGATCATGCAGAACAGGAATACAATCACATATTTTCTGTATCGAGGAATGTCGACACATGACGCACAATGTGAAATATTGCACTGTATAAATGAAAGAGGCCATTTACTAAATTTTGAAGATAAGTCGCAAATAGTTCTCTTGATGTGTCAAAGTGCACTTATCACCGATCTAATTATGACGATACTAATTAGAAATGTACTTGTGTGTACAAGAACCAAGTCCCCTATAAAGTTATCGAATGCTATCAAGCAATGACTCAAATTGAACATCTTTCATCAGGGCAAAATAAGGTTTAACGTTATGCAAGGTAATAAGTAGTACTTGTATTACAATAAAATTGCTGTTTTACCATACAATTCGTAGTAGACGATGCTGATCACACCTTTGGAAAACTGTGCTTGATAACCACTTATTATCTAAATATCTTCACAAATTATTGACTGTGAATTTTGATACTAACTTTTGAAAAATTTTCATATGATTATATTTCTGAAACTAATTAGATTTAGTGTCTTCCATGCTTTCCACTTAACCTGTATAACTAGAAACTTGTTATAATGATAAAAAGTTGTTTGTTTTTCTCATTTTACTTCCTTTATTGAAAAATAAATTCTTACAGGTTACTTATGATTGCATTCCAATTACATGTTACTCACGTCATACAAATTCTTGTATAGTTCATCCTTAGAAAGAATTTACATGAAAATTTCAAAGCTTTCTAATTAATCCAATTGTGTTCATGTACTTTTTTGAAAATTTAAATATATTGTTATTCAAAATAATTTTAACATTAGTTATGCTACAGTTAAATAACATTATATGAATTAGATAAATTTTATTTTTATGAAAAAAGATGAATTAGCATTTTTTGATTGATTGACGGAAATCGTTCATTGAAATATGATTCATAAAATGAAATGATTTATAACAAATTTTATTGTATGCAGTGTTTCAGAGAGTTTTGAGTTGTATACAATAAATAATTTGGTTTCAAATTTCATTAAGGAAAAATCGTAGAAAAAGAAAAAGATGCCAATTAATGTTATTTTCTTCAAAATAAAATCTTGTGAAATGATAAATATGAATCTTCGCTTTGACATTTTAACTATGGCAACATTAATGTTGCTGACTAAAATTGTAGAAACCATTACACGTTAGACATAGTGAACATAAATCTCAGTGGTACAAAAAACTGAGCTTCCCTAATAATTTGAAAACTTTTACAAAATGATCTCTATCCTTTATACTTGAGGTACAATGGAAAAAAGCAATTGCAATATTCATCCAGCTACAGGGCAATGAGGGGATTTAATTGACATGCATGAGTATAAATGAAGAACGATTATTTTAGAAAATTGTGACTTCATCTGAAAAATTGATACGTTATGCCAAGATGAAATTCAACAACGCTGATTGAAACTTGCTACAGTAACAGCAATGAGAAGAAAATGATAAAATTATCCTTTTATTTCAAAAGTGTTTTGTTCTTCTTCTTCTTCAGTGGCTTGCGAGCCTTGGATAGGCCCTTGAGTTCGGCAGTATCGAATTCGAGGATCTCCTATTAGAGGTCCAAAACCTCCAGTTCACAATTTTTAAAGTTTTCAAGTCCTTTTCAACGCAGTCGAGCCATCTGAGTTTAGGCTTCCCTCTTTTTTGGGTGCCGAATGGTCTGGTCGAGAAGATCTTTTTTGTTGTACGGTTTTCGTCCATCCTGCACAGGTGGCCTACCCATTTTATTCTTTGAATCGTTATGTAGTGGACTATATCTGGTTCTCCAAACAACTTGTAAAGTTCAGAGTTAATTCTTCTTTTCCAGTTGCCGTTACATTTTATACCACCAAAAATGCTTCTCGACATTTTTCTTTCAAAAAAAGATAAGGTATCTTTAACTTTTCCTGTCATTCCCCCAAGTTTCCACGGAGTAGGTGAGAACGGGTCCGATTAAGCTTTTTAAAATTAGAATCTTCATTTTTCTGATGATGAAGTTAGACTTCAGGTACTTTTTAAGACCGAAAAAGCATCGGTTGGCAGCCGTGACTGTACCACGAATCTTAGGCGATATATAGTTAACAGTATCTACTTTTGATCCTAAGTAACTGAAGTTGCTTACAGTTTCAAATTTGTAATAACTTATTTCAAGATAGGGGCTATCATGATTTCCACTTGGCATATAGTAAGTTTTATTTTGGTTGATTTTTAGATGCATTTTGCAGGCTGCAGCCTCCAGAGATGTGAAAGCTTCTTTAAGTGACTCGGGAGTGCGTGCAACGATGTCGACGTCATCCACGAATGCAAAAATCTGAACAGACTTATAGTTCCACGGGTATTGATAGTTCCACGGGTATTGATGTTGGAGTCTTTCACAACTTTTTGGAGGGCAAGATTAAAAAGTAAACAGGCTAGTGCATCACCTTGTCTGAGTCCGTTAGACATAACAATAGGCTCGGAGAGATTATTCTGAATTTTGACCCAAAGCTTTGTTTCAGTAAGCGTAATTATAAGTTTTTCTGGTATTTGGAATTTTCTCATAGCTTCAATTAAAAGTTTTCTATTAACTGAATCATAGGCTGCTTTGAAATCAACAAAGATACAGTATGTTGCTATGCCATATTCAGTAGTTTTTTCCAATATTTGTCTAATGTTAAAGATCTGTTCCGTTGTAGATCTTCGTCGTCGAAAGCCCCATTGATAGTTTTCCACTATTTCTGTATATGTCACAAGTCTACTAAAGAGTATATTGGAAAATAACTTATAAAAAAAATACAGAGGAGACTGATTCCCCTGTAATTTGCACATTTCAAAATGTCTCCTTTTTTGTGGATAGGGGAAATGAGGCTCAGTTTCCAATCTTTAGGTAAGATTCCTTGGTTCCAGACTGATTCTATGATTTGATGGATTTCCTCAATATTTTGGCTTGCAGCACTTTTAATAAGTTCTGAAGGAATCAAATCTGGAAAGTGTTTTGTTATAGATTTGAATTACTACGTTGTTCGAAAGTGTCTTCAATGTTTTATCTGCTGGAGCCTTGTGTAATGTAAATTCTTAAGTAACCTTTACTGAAAAAAGAGTAAGAAAGGTATAGAAAATAAATTTACGAGATTTTTGTGTTCACTATAAATCGATCTTGATATCATGATGATCATTGAATGATCATTGAAGGGTAAATGTTTCAAATTATTACACACACATTTGGTGAAAGCTTAAATTACTTAAATATATTAGTCGTGTAAGAAAATATTAAAAACACAATAATTTTTGTAATAAACACCAAGAAATTTGAATATACTTTAATACACACTGTTTTTAATAAATAAATAGGTAAACCAAGAATAACAGAAAATTAAATACCAATTTGAAATTTAAAATAAATCAGTTCAAAATTTATTGGCCATTCAAATTTATTATTTTGATTTAAATATTACTAAAATAACACTAAATATTGAAATTCTTCTGAAAAGTAAATACATTTAATTTTTAAAATATAAACATTAAAATAAATTTCTTATGCATGGAAGAAAATTATTTTGTCTTTAGTGGTATATTTGAATTTATTTCATTTTAAACACTTTGTAAATATTGTTTAATTAATAATTTCAAGTCTTAATAATATCATAGCATTATTATGACTAATAAACATTAAAATACTAAAGTAATCAAAGGACAATTAATAAAGAAATAAATCAAACTAAACGAATAAAAACATTTGAAGTAAACATTATTTCATAATAAAACTATGTAATTTGTTTATTTTCAATAACGTAATCAATAAAGTTTTCAGGACTTCTTCAATGAATAATTCAGAAGCTCATAAAATACATCATGTGTCTGTATAATATAAATGCTTTGATGTGTTATTTTATATTATTCTATGAGACAGGAAAACATAACAATAATTTCACAATGATGTTCAACAATGTATGATTATGATTTGATATTAATGTTTCAGATATATTTAACTTCCTATATTCAGAGTTTCTCTTAATTAAGAAAGCTTAAATCATTTCTTGTGTAATGTACGATTTAGTTACTATTTAAATTATTTGTGGACATTTATGTGTGATCCTCAGTACTTTAAACATTGCAGTAATATATTCGATTAATAAGAAAATAATCGTGTAGAAGAAATTTATTGAATCAATACTGAATCCACTTATGATAGTATATTTTATGAAATCTTTGAACTTCTAACATATTTTTTTTTAGATCAAATTGTTGAAACATGTAATTTGATGTAAAAGAAGCATTTTATAGATGTCAATATTTTTCAGAGGGTGAAAAAAGAATTAACATTGTTCAAAAAATATATGCATCAACATAAATTTTTTTAATATATATTTTTATAAATGTTTGAATATATGACTTCCAAACGTAAGCAATCTTCTTTATAATGCTGTAAAATTAGAAGTGATTTTTAAACATAATTTTAAGCAAAGATAACTCCATCTATTTTGACTTCTGGTAACATACTTTTATCTCACTTCGCGTATACATAATACTTTAAAAATTGAAGAAAAATAATGTAATTAAAAATATTTTGTGGGTGCGTTATATTTAATAAAAAGTGCAATTATTTTAAATTTCAATTTAATTCTAAATTAGTTTTTGAAAATGCTTTCATGTGTTTTTGAAAAAGTTTTCATGTATTAACGTAATTTTTCCAGATAATATAAAAATATTTAATTTAAAATTTTCTTTGCGCAAATTAGAAATATTCATAAATTTTTTATTGAAATAGTACTCAAGTGCAACATAAAGGATAATAATTCTTTATGATATCTTTATTCATTTGCAAAAGCATTTATATTTCAATAAAGGAGTGGAGAATTAATGTTAGAAACAAAAAGGGATTAGATTATGCAACAATTTTCTAATCTGATATAAGTAGATCTAAATCTAAACAAGTAAATTTATCTGAAATAAATTCACTTTAATAAAAATTGATCACAATAAACACTTTGAAGGTGTTATAATTCTTTATTATCGAAGGTGAAATATTTGGCTTAAGATGATTTTTCTTTCGCAAGCTTAAAATTATCTTTGTCTATTATATTAAGCATTATATTAAACTTCTCTTACGCTAGTATCATCTTTTAGCGCATCTTGTTTTTTTGGACCTTGTGCCACAAAAGCCAAACAACCCAACCCACGCTAGTATAATCTTTACATTTATGTTATTTTGATTCTTATTTCCATTATGTACTGAAGTTTTCAGCAAAATATTTTGTATTTAAAATGTGTAACTATATGCAGCAGATATTAAAAATAAAGTGTTACTTCATTTTATTCAATATCTTTTCGTTTTCCAGTATTACTAAAATTTCTCTTAATAACTTAGGGCAGAATACATTCTAAGGGCTACTTTAAAAAATTATTCGAAGTGTTTCAAGTAAAACTTCTTCCAAAGCTGTATCACTATGTCATTAACTTTAGAGAACAGATCATATACATCTAAAATTATTTTTTTATTGTTAATATTAGATAATAATATAGACATTAGAGGAATATACGGAAATCCTTTTCAAAGAAAAGTATTACAAAAGTAATCGATTTAATCATAATTTAAAGATTAGTTTTTCAGCTCAAGGAATATTTAAATTATATTTATGCAGTTCAAAGAAATCTTTAAACTCAATCAGTGCAATAATTTATATTTAGTCAATGTGTACTTACTTTGAGATTTAATGCTTAAAGACTCTATTATTTTGTTAATAAACTTACATGTTTAAAAATTAGAAGCATGTACTAAATTATTATAAATAAGTTATATTTTTAAGTGTAATTAGTTAAAAAAAATAAAAATATAATTATCTAAATTATATAAAACTATCTTAGTTATTATATAATTTAAAACATTATTAAAACTTATGTGATTTCTTAATACTCAATGAGTATCAGATTTGGATAATATTAATAAAAATTTTAATTCTCATTAGATTGGATTTAAACGTAATTTTTAATAGTTAATTTTTTAAGATTTATTGAGTTTTAGATGGTAAAATCACTGATTTTCCCACAATTTGACTGGAATTGCTCTGGATATTTTTAGGAATAAATATGTAGCCTTAATGTTTTATTTAAATTTTATATGTGAGACAAATTACTTTAATGTCCATAAATAATGAAACAAAATATTTAGAACTTTCTAATTTTAAAGCAAAAATGCTATATTTTGATTTGAACAAAACAAGAAAGGCATTTCTTTCTTTGTCTTATGATTTTGATGAAATTCACATCTTTAAAATCAAATTAACTCGAGCTTTCAATAAAAATTTAATCCGAATTCATAAAAAAATTGCAAAAACTAATTTTGAAGAAACGTTAATGAAAATTGTATTATAATTTTAACAATTAAATATTTTTATCCTTTTTTAGAGAGTAGAAAATATAAAATTTTCTTTTAAGGATTAAAAAATTACTTTTAATAATAATGATTACGTTAAAATGATATTTATTTTCTTTAACATAATTTTTTGCATTTAAATGTTAGAAGTACATCAACACGTTATTTATGAGTTTTTTTTTAGTTGTGTGCACAAATATAAATCTTCTTGGCTTTGGATGTAATCTGGTAATCTTCCAGGCTTCATTAGACCATCTTTAATTTATCACTATAAATAGTTTTATATATAAACTAGGATTTTTATTCTGAACATTGAGATCGAAGTATAACATATGAATACGTTTTGGTTGTACCCTTATTATCCTCAGGCAGAATTTCTAAAATTAAAATAGTTTCATTTAAAAATTATTCGCTGAAAAATAAGGTTATGCAACAAAAAATATTATATTAACTACATTATTTATTTATTTGTAAAATCATAATCATTAATATTTCCGATTTTTTAATAAAAAAAATATATTTAAAAATACATACATTTCATATTTTTAAAAAGCAGTTTAACAGATAATTAAAACAGAAATAAAAACACATTATTTTTAACAGCATTCTAGATGAAAAGCAAAAAAAAAATTATTTCTCTTATATTGAGTAAAAAAAGTTAAAAATTCAGCATATAAATACAACTAGGTATTGAAAACGTAATTGAATTTTCACCAAACAAAGTAATTTTCTATTTTATCTCAAGTTTCACGGCATTACATTATTGAGTTATTTTTATTATATCTTTAACTAATATATTTTTATTTATTATAAAAAAAACTATTTTAATGAACGATTAAAACACAGACACTGGAAATTGGATTAAAAAAAGGACAATTTAATAGTGTACTTGCTAATAACATTATGAATGAATAGGTTTGAATTATTCTTTCAGTTAAAATAATTGCAGGCAAAATTAAACTTACATGAATATATTATTTTTGTTTTAAATTTATAAATTCCATTTTTTTTATTTTATTACAAGCATAGAAATGGGTACTCTTTTATACTCATTTTATCAATCAAATTAGTTTATAAATTTAATTTAGAATCTTAATTATATAAAATTAGTTTTTAATGGTGCTTACATCGTTTTGTCTTGTTTTCTAATTACTAAAGATTGGCGTTTACACTTACACACTAGGAAATATTAAGAATAAAACATTCTAAAAATACAAGAAACATACTTTATTTATTAATTCAAGAAAGTAGATATTTTCTTAAAAATTATAATAAGTAATCATGAGAAATATTACTGAAATTACAAAATTACTTGCTAATAGATATTTTTAATTTTAGTCCCTTATTGGTTGATTTTTTCTCAGCTTGAATTTCAGTAGATGACTTTGTTGAACCACTTTAGATATTCAAATCTTTATCCAATTTTTTATCAAGTAATATCATTTGATCAGATATTATTGAAAAAAAAAACATATTACATTGTTGGTGTAACTAATATATATTAGTTTGGAGAAAAAGAAATCCATTATTTTTATGTGAACTTTTTGTAATTTCTTTCAGATTTGCTTTGTAAAAAGGTTTAAAATAGTTTTCATGTAGATTTTTAGGTCTTGTGCGAAGCTACGACTGCTGACATGCTGTCAAGTTTGATAATTTTTGATATTTAATAGACATTCTCGATGATGTTGTATCCATGCGAAGTGCATTTTTAGCATCCAAATACCTAAACGGAATTGACAAAACCAAAATTGTGCTTAACTGGTTGTTACAGTCATATATAGGACGATAAACACCTGTCATAATTTTAGCCACCTGGTTAGCATTTTCACCATCATAAAAGAAAAACGAAAATGTATCGAATTTTCTGTTTGTTGTCTTCCATTTTTAAAACCTTGTACTCATAACTGAATTAATCAAACAAAAAACCGCAAGAGAATATTTTAGTGTCAAATGTCACCTTTCCAATGAGCATAAATTTGAAATTGTTTGATAGATACTTCACGAGATAGCGATCACTACAGACGTCTAACAAAAAAAACTATGGATAAGTTTTTCCCCAAGCTAATATTAATATGAACTCAAATATATAATTAATTAAGATTTATATTTTTAGTATATTAAAAATATTAATAAAATTTATATTATTTTTAGTATATTAAAAATTTTGAAAAAACTGATTTTATATTTTAAATTACTTTTTATAATGCATTCAAGAACAAAGCTTGATTATAGAAACTAATTGGAGCACATAGTACAATAACAATGAAATTAAACATGGTGATTTCTTATAAATGCAGTCGTTTTAATTCTCAGTATATACACTTTCAGTATATATAGTAAACATATCAAAGAATGTTGTTACCATAGTTCAATGATGCACCATATCCAATAACTTGTTAAAAATATACAACATGATTTCTAATTCTGAAGGAAGTTATAAATATAGTTTATTATGTTAAACTACTAACCTTTTGAATATATTTGTTACTGAAAATGCATGTGTGTATGCTCATATAAACACAATACATGTGTGTATACCCTTTTGCATACACACTTGTATAAAGTGACTCTATGAGCTTAATTAATACTATAATTTGTAACTAATGTTAAGAAATAAATAAGCAAAATTTGCCAGTGTGTTTTGCCATCGTATGCATTGTCGTAAGGCATTCTCTAAGTTAAAGATTATTATATTGAATGAGTAACTGAATTCTTTTAATTACTAAATTATCATGATTAGATCTATTTACTATGGAAATTTAATAAGTTTTTTAATTTAAAATATTATACAAATGCAAATATTTTTAAAGTTTTGATTAAAAACACTTGAAATGAAAATAGTTCAATTTGTCAGTTTTGATATACATGTAATGTCATACACTGTTGTACAAATTTATTCCTTTAATTCGTTAATTAAAAACTGAATATTAATGTATTTGTGGGTGAAAAATCATATAAATTAATATAATCATGTTATTTATATTTTCTGTCAATTATTAAATAGGAACAATTTTTGTAAAACGATTATATTAAATGATTATTATGATGATTTAATTGATGATTTGATTGATGATTTGATTGATGATTTAATATGAACAATTTTTCTTAAAACGATTATATTAAATCCAAAAATATATAGAATAAATATTTATTAAAAATCTGATTTTTTAAAAAAATAAAATTTTTTAAATAATTTATATCTTTAATTTATTCAATCAATCAAGTGTCGCATGTCATTAGATTCAACTTAACCAATAAATCAGTTTAAACTTAAGGTGTAGTTATAGAAATGTTAACTTTCCAAAATTATTTTTATACCACAGATGATTGCTCTAGTTATATATATTTATATCAATATAAGAAAAACCAATTCTTTGTCAAGTATTTACATTATGATCACAGCGACGCATGTTATATTTGGCTCGATTTCTAAAAGTTAACGGAAGAAAAACTTTAAAACGTAAGCTATTTCTATTTCAAATGTTTACGATAAATCCTTTCATTTCAGTTTAATCAGTGTACTTTGACTTAAATGAAAACCTCCTTAAGGGTGCTGGTATATTTAATATTACCTCTGAAAGATAGTTTAAATCACTGTATTAGCTGCTCAAAACAAACACACAGAAACTACTTCCATATCTAGAGGGCATTTTAT
>JAPDSC010152088.1:0-29110 GCA_026290005.1 Latrodectus geometricus
ATATATATATATATATATATATATATATGAATTATTTCAATTTGTTCGATCACATTTGTCTTTTTCTAAACTATTTTAGCACTGGGGTTTATTAAAAGAGAATTTGCTTTTCTTTAATAAAACTATAATACTGAAGTTTATACAGAAATGATTTCAGGTTCAATCATTTCTGGAATTTTTTAAAATCTATTGCAAGAAAATTCAAACATGTGATGCTGTTTTATTTTAGATATGAAGTTATTACCATGTGTAAACATTAGCCCTGGTGTGCAAAAATTGACCATTAAGCGACAAAACAAACTGTGTGTAAACAAAATTATCTTTACATTCAAAAAATAAAAATTTTCTTATATAGATGCCAAAAGTATTTCCATTATGAATAGAAAACTAGCAATAAGTTAATAATGTTACTAAAACTGTCTGTTTGAATTATAAGCAATATTTCTCAGAAATTTAATTTTGCTTATTTCACGTTTTCAATAAAGTGTAAGAGAAAAAAATTCTATGTAATTTAAAAAAAATAGACAATGTAATAAAACTTAAATCTTGAATGCGTTTTATAAAAATTACATATTTGTAAATATTTTGCCAAAAAACTATTATATTTACTTAAAAGTAATTCAATTCTATATCACTTTTCTATATATTATTTTTTTCTATATCAAGAGACATGGTACGATTTTGAAGTTATTTTCTTTTGGTGAAATAAATTCTTGTTTCAATTAGAGCAAGATTATAAATTCGAATAAATTTTAATGTATTATTTTCTGATTTTTTTTTTATTAATAAAATTTTGTATAAAAGGCTTAAAATAAATTTTTAAATTTATTTTCTTTATTTTATCATTTATTATAAGAATATACTTGCACGCAAATTTTATGAGAACAAATTTTATTTAAGAGCAAGTGCTGCTGGTCGTATCAAAGGGTATTCGATTGTTGTTTTGGCCACGGTCTCCGGTCGAATGAAGAACCTGGTCATGGCTTGCCGAGAGACTGTCCCACCACCCCTCTTCAGGTTCATGAAGTGTGGCACAGACTTCATGCACCATGGAATGACTGGTTTACTTCTATCATCCAAATTCAATTGCACTCTAACATCTCTACTAATTTCCCACGATTCCTCCTTGTAAGCCTTCAAGCTACTTAGAAATTTCGTTTTTTATTTGGTATTATATTATTTAGGTACAAGAGGTTTTTTTATGTACTCTTTTCTTTTATAATGATCAATTTATTTTTATGTGTATTTGCAGAATTTCTATCCTCAGAATTTTCTTCGTTTTAAAATATCTTTGGATGTAGAAAGAATAAGTAGAAGA
The DNA here is from genome assembly GCA_026290005.1 of Latrodectus geometricus. Classification (NCBI taxonomy): domain Eukaryota; kingdom Metazoa; phylum Arthropoda; class Arachnida; order Araneae; family Theridiidae; genus Latrodectus; species Latrodectus geometricus. The sequence goes on from JAPDSC010152088.1 coordinate 1,319, forward strand.
AGTTTGGTGTAGAAAGAAACAAGTAAAACTTAGTTTCCTTTTTGTGATGTAGAAATTATAAAACACATCTTGAGAACTTATGATTTATTTCACATTTAATACTGAATCGTAACCCGAAGTCAGGTAATCGCAATGGGACACTTCGCTGTTAATGCACATGTGTTTACACTAGTTGAAATTTCTCAAATCTTAGAGTTACTTTAAAACGTATGCATGGACTCCTAAGAGGAAGATTCTTTCATTCTTCTGAGAGCATTATTTACTTTTAAAAATTTCAAATTGTTTATTTCTAATGTTACTAGGTTTTCACATGAGTGTATGACTGAACCAGAGAAATATTAAATTGTTTTAAGAATATTATCGTAAAATGTGCTTTACTATTTATATTTTCTCAGTAGTGTAATATTTTATTTATAATAAGTCAAAATTAACTAAGCACTTTTAAAATGAAATGAAAAATTAAATAAATACAATACACAAATATGAAATTTTATTAATGAACTGTTCTATTAATATTACAAATGTTAATATTAAATACAAAATCATATTTACATGTGTGACAAAGAGACGTACAAATTAACTAAAAACGAAACAATAAAATGAATCATATTTCTTTGCGAAATTTTTTAAATAATTGTTAAACATTTCCTAATGTTTAAAAACAGATACATGTTAAGGATAAAATTCGACTTGAACATTTCTTATGTATTTAAAATTACATAAGCAAATACACAAGTAATTACAATTCGAGTTACAAGTAGGAAACTGAAGAATGTTTGATCAAATCTTCCTTTACATAAATATATATCTGTTTTCATACAATTGAATCTGGAACAACAACAGTACCAAACACCACCTCCTTATACATCAGAATACATACAGATGAGTTAATTGTGAGCATTCCACTCATACGACACAATCATCATATGCTATATTTTTTAAAACTACTATTACCACTAAGCTGATATTAATGTATACGTAGATTACATTGAAATTGTAAAACGTTTTAAATATATAAAATAGATTACATTGAAATGTCTATTAGCATCAATTCATCTTTATGCAAAACACATCGTAATGATATTAAAAAGTAGAAGTTAAAAAATATAAATTATATACATGATTCCCAAAAAAACAAATTAAAATGTGAGTTATACTGAATTTGTTTGTATTTTAACATATCTTTACACATTTAAAATGGTTTAGACTATAGGTGTGAATAAAAATTAACATATTCCTTAAATGTTTTATAAGTAGTTATATACATAACTTTAAACTAAAAATTAATGCTAACTGTAATTAAAAAATTCTCCTAACCTGTAGACAATGTTACGGAATGTAATATTTTCTACTTTTATATGAATAGAGAATAATGAAATACTGTTGGAAATCCTTTTTAAAAGTTTTTGCAAGAAGAGGATTCTTAATGTCTTTCTGTGTAGTAAAATTATCTTAATAACATAATTAAGAAAATAAACATACTAGTAATTTATAATTTATCTTAATAATAGAAGTATATAATAATTTTCCTTAAAATCTTTTATAATTTATTTACCATATTTTTTCATTTATCTTAAAGCACCTTGTTTTAACTTCATTAAAGTGTCAAAATTAATTTGGAAATAATTTTGCATAACCCTATTCTTTTATGTATGAAAATCATATTCGCTTTTATACTTATGCCGAACATAAAAATATTTCCTCTTCAAAAAGTTTCAAAAACAATATGAAGAAAGAAATATGGGAAATCGTAAAAATATTTGCATTCACACACTGCAGGATCCTCTTCATAATAATTTATGAAATTACGATACACTAGTCTGGAATCGAACTTATTTTAAATTACTTTTAGGGAAACATTAATTTAGTTATGCTGTCATTTTAAAATTTATCGTGGTTTACACATGACTTAGAATAATTTTATGCTTCAAAATTTTTTTTTATACATTGTAATTTATTATCTGATATTTTTTACTCAATTTGTTTTCAATTTTGACTTTAATTCACTGAAATATGACAAAGATGGCGTCGCTAATATTTCAAGCGTCGTTTGGAGTAAGCAGAAGTTATATACGAAAAAGAATTACCAAGAAGATAATTTGAATACTGATATTTCACTTCATGAAAGGTTTAAATTTAATTCACGGTTGAATAATTTCAGAATTAATTCTTAATCCCAATTTGGTATGCCCAGCCATTAAAGACTGGGAACTAAACCATAGAATGTATGTACGAACTATTACTGCAATAAATATTAAAAATTTCTTTTTGTTCTGAAACGTTCCTCTGAAGTAAAAACAAGTTAATATAACATCAAATTCATTTCTAGACGATTCTGAAAAACAACTTTTATAAAATCTATTACTTTAACGATTTCGCGTAAAAATTAACTGCTTTAAAAATTGTCTCAATAATTTAAATCTTCATTTCGTTTATACAATGCAGTAGTTTTTTCAATATGACAAGAAATTTATCTTGATCCCACTTCTGAAATGAACTCATTTCATATCCGGCATGTTTCGGTGTGGTATGAGGATATGAAACTTCAATGGCTGTATCCGAGTGTACGGTACGCTATTTTTATACTATTAATATAATTATACAATATACAACTAATGTAATTATATAATATAAAATTATATTATTTTATAGAAATAATATAATTTTATACAATATTATATACAATTAATTATAATTGTATATATGCGTACCGTTGTATATATGCGTATTGTACAAGGAGCGTACCGTTCACTGGGAATTAACCACTTTAATTAATGTCAAAAGGAACTCCTAATATACTTTAAGAATATGCCTAAAAGATTTTCTCCACGAGATGTTATGATTAAGAAAATAGAATTTTATTGTTTAAACTTTGTTTCAGAATGAATAGCTGAACATATTTTAACTTACCTCGAGAAGTGTATCACGGATGTACATAGCAACTTCCGTAATACAAGTCAATTAGATGAGCTCAAGCAATTTAGAAAATTCTCGGATCAGTTAAAATATATTGACCCAAAAAATCAAACTAAACACCGAACTATTTAAATTATAATGAATCATCTTTTTAAGTTGAGATATTAAAGGGATTAAAAAGACTAAATTTTGTCAATAAATATTGAAGCAAGCGTATCCTTTTTAAACATCGATTCTGATTCAATTTAAATTTTTTAAGAATTTCAATTTTCTTATTTTATATCTATTTTAATTTGAAAATAACCATTCAAGTATAACTTGTATTTTAAAATTTGAATATAAAATTCATTTTTTATTTAATACCAACCGCAAAACTTGCTTAATGCTCTAAACGACATTTCCAAGCATGTGATCACTGTATATTTAATATTCTACATATTTTTGCTTTTTAATTTTTTACGTATTAAGTCTTTACTGCGTTAAAAATTGACTGTGACTCTTTCACTAAGTTTCTTTAATCAAGGACACACAAGAGTCAAATATGTACAGAAATTAATGAATAAAATATGAAAATTAACTTGAAATTGCATTAGAGATTGATATAATTACTGCAATAAAGCTTTAAGAAACAGCAATAAATTCTTTTCAAATATGCTTTTATAGTTATACATAAACTATACATTTATTAATGCAATACTAAAAATAATTTGCTTTAAAATTTTTCATTATTTAAATAACTTGTCAATAAAGCTACTTTTCTATCATCGATTTCAGCCGTCACCACCAAGAATGTTATGAACAATCTTTTAAATCTTTACTAGGAAGTTTATAAAGTCAAATTTTTAAGTTTAGTAGCTTTTTATTACTTAATCTTTTAATACATATTTTTTAATTAATTTTTAATTTAATAGTATTTTAAAGTTTTAATTTATATTTGAAAAATTTTATTCCTAAATTTTCGTTTTTAAAAATATTAGGTAATACTTAAATTGTATTATAATTTACATTTATTTGTTTGCGAATGTTACTATGTTTACGTTAAAATTCATGCTATTATTTTTTTAAATTTTGTATTTGTATTTTCGAAATTATTTTCCTATGCTTACTTTATTTGTATTTAAATTTACGTAATTAATGTTCTTATGCTATCTTTTTTTTAAAATCCTACTTTAAAAATATATATAGTTGAGCCTTTTATTTATCAGGATTAGATTTTAGATCCTAAGCTTTTTCGAAAAGTAATTTATTTCGTCATAATTACCTAATGTTGGCAACATTTTCTTGTCACCAAAATGGTCAGAAATTGGCATACGGCAGCTGTGACAAATGCCATTCTGCAATAGTGCCACATTACATACCTAGGCCAAGACAAGCAAAATTATAATTCAGATATTTAATGCACATGCAGAATTAATATATAGATAGATACTAATAGCTCAGAGTTATAAAGTTCTTAATATTCTCTAACACAAATGAGCAATGATTTTTATTTTATACACAAATTAATTCTACATGTTTTGGCAACTTAAATAGATATCTTGAAGGATTAAATTAATAAATATACATCATTAGGATGACTTTTTCTTCGATGCTCTCATAATTTTTATATACTTTACAAATCCTAATGTACTTTAGAAAACATAAAGTTCAGTGTTAAGAAATATTATCCAATAATTCATTGAAATTAAATTTTAAAGGTCTTAAACCTTTGACCAATGTGTCATAAAATATCTCAGAAGATGTAGATTAAGATTTTTTTTTTAAGCAGTTTCGAACATTAGTGAAAATTATTACATTCTACATTGTACCATTATTTAACTTTATTTTGCTCAATAATACGGTTATTAAATAGAAGAAATCGCTTACCATAATACGAGAAATAAATAAAGTAACTCATGTCAAATTAAAATAAGGATTAGTGAAAGAGTTTTAAAGTATACATGATAAAGGATGAAGTAAAAGGCTATTGAAACTATTGAATTGAATTTTAAGACTATTGAAAACATTCATTCTTTTTAGCTAAATCTCCCTTCCAATTATAGACCGATTTCTTTTTTGGTGATTATGGCCAAGATTGCCGAAAATTTATTCTTAATAAATTACTGGCCTTTGAAGAGGCCAAAAAATTATTATTTCTCAACAATTTGGTTTCCGTAAAAAACTTTCTACCACCCACCAACTACTCAGAGTAGTAGAGAAAATTTCAAAAGGAATCGCGTGCAAAATATCCACGGGAGGTATATTCATTGATGTAGAAAAAGCGTTTGATAGAGTTTGGCATCCTGGTCTAATTTACAAACTAATTAAATTCCATTTTCCCACCCAATTAAATACCTTAAATAATCTCTCCAACCGCACTTTTACTGTTGGAGTAGGAAAAGATATCTCTCTGGACAGACTCATTTTTCCAAGCGTACCGCAAGGATCCCTGCTGTGTGTGGGTCCTCTCTTATTTAGCATCTATATCAATGATATTCCGCAACACCAAAATACTATGCTCTGCTTGTTCGAGAATGATACTACTGTTTTGTCAACTAGCTCTCTTTACTGGAAAATCCATGCTACTCTTACTGAACACCTCATGGCCATTGAAGAGTGGCTTAATAAGTGGAAAATTAAAATAAATCCAAACAAATCCACTGCTGTCATTTTCAGTAGGAAACGTACTCTGCCCCCCCCCCCGAGATTCAACTAAGCGGTTTTTCGGTCCCCTGGTCAAATAAAGTCGAGTACCTCGGTCTTACGTTAGACAAAAAAAAACTTACCTGGAAAGCCCATAATAATAAAATCAGGAATAAATTTATTTCTGCCAAAACTTCACTCTACCCCTTGATTGCCTACAAATCGAAGCTCTCCATGGCTAACAAGCTATTGATTTATAAATCATACCTTCGTCCTATTATCACCTATGCAGCCCCAATCTAGGGTGCTGCTGCGGAAACGAACCTGAAACCTCTTGAGGGTCAGCCAAGTAAATTTCTTAGACTGATCACTCAATCAGACTTCTACATCAGAAACGAACACTTCAGAAACAATTTGGGTGTCCTTCCCCTATCAAGATACGTCCAATTCCTTGCTTTTCGCTTCTACAACAAATTTTATGAAATTGAAAACTCTGAAATTCATGCAATTGAAAACTACAGTCCCTATGAAGTTTCCAATTTAGAATTAAATAAATTCTTCTTCTTCTTTTTCTTTTCTTTTTTTATAATTAAGAAATCTTGATTTGTTTGTAAGCAAACAATGTTTTGACTCTTCACCAGTGGCGGCATCTGACAGGCCCCATTGGTATTACTTTCAATATTATTTTCTAACAACTATCCTGTTTATTACTGGTTTCAATTTTTGTAATCAACCTTGTAAATATATTTGTATATATATACTTAAAAAAATAAAGAAAAAAAATTGTATTTATATATATGCATATTTTTATATATATAAAGACAAAAATATTTTTTTATTCTATTTTTTTAATAGAATAAAAAAATGTTTTTGTCTTTATATAGTTATATTATTACTATGTATATAAAATGTAATTTAAAAATATTTTCTTGAACTCTTGTTTGTAATGTGTATTCAAATTTTTCTTTTTTATGTTTATTCAATCTCATGTAAAGAACTCTCGTTGGGTAAATCACTCGTATTTTGCTTAGGTAAATCACTATAACCTAAGCAAAATATTTTCTTTAATTTTTGTTCAAATTATCTTATGTTTTGAAATCATTATGTTAATCTCAACAAAAGTTAGGTGTAGCAAAATTTCTTAGGAATAGAAGGTACATGGTCTTTAGGCTAGGAACCTAACAAACAATAGATCCATTCTGCTGTTTTTTGTGCTTTAAACTAAATTGATAATCTTGTTTAATTAGAAAACGTATTATCATTTAGAGCATTAACACTCTAAAATTTCCTTCTTGAAAAATTTCTGTAAGACATTTGATAGTTTATCAGTTACTTGCGACTGATTTCTGTCTCTCTAATTTGATGATATTTATATGTGCTTTTGATAAAAAGAGCACATACATTTTTCACAGCATGTTGTCTATTGGCGATCAAGGACAAAGTTCATTTATTTTATGTGTTGGAAATTCAACAAATACCGTTTCATTGTGAAAAATAACGCAATTGACAGCAAAGAAATACCTTCTACCTTTGACAATATTCCCTTTTTAATGTTTAGATATATTTTAGAGGTTCTGATGGCCAACTTTACTTTCATTCTATAAATATATATATATATATATATATATATATATATATATATATATGTTTTTTTTTGTGTGTATTAATATGTTTATTTATATGTGTGTGTGTGTGTGTGTGTGTGTGTGTGTTCAATAAGAGCAGTTAATCAATATACTCTACTGGCCATTAAACTTGCTACACAAGGAAGAAATGCAGATAACAAAATGATATTTATTGGACAAATATATTATACTAGAAATAACAAGTGATTAAATTTTCAAGAACTTTGGCTGGATAGATCCTGAGAAATCAGTATCCAGAACAACCACCTCTGGCAGTAATAACAGCAGTTATACGACTGGGCATTGAGTCAAACAGAGATTGGATTGCATGTACAGGTACAAATACCCATGCAGCTTCAACACGATGCCACAGTTCATCAACCATAATGACTGGTGTTTGGTGACGAGCCAGTCGCTCGGCAACCATTGACCAGACGTTTTCTATTGATGAAAGATCTGGAGAACGTGCTGGCCTGAGCAACAGCCGAACATGTTCCGTATCAAGGAAGGTCCATACAATACCAGCAACATGCGGTCGGTCATTATCCTGCTGAAACGTAGGGTTTCACAGGGCTCGAATAATGGGTAGAGCCATGGGTGGTAACACACCAGAAATGTAACATGCACTGTTCAATGCACCGTCAATGTGAACAAGAGGTGACCGAGACGTGTATCCAATGGCACCCCATACCATCACGCTAGGTGATGGGCCAGTATGACGATGACGAATGCACGCTGCTAGTGTGCGTTCACCACGATGCCGCCAAACACGGATGCGACCATCACGATGCTGTACACAGATTCTGGATTCATCTGAAAGGATGACGTCTCGCCATTCATACGCCCAGGTTCGTCGTTGATCACACCATTGAAGGCGCTCTTGTCTATGACGCAGCGTCAAGGTAAGCCGCAGCCACGGTCTCCGAGCTGAGAGTCCATGCTGCTGCAAACGTCGTCGAACTGTTCGTGCATACACTTGTTGTCTTCTAAACGACCCCGTTTCTTGACTCACGGCTCGTAACGTGGTTGCACGATCCATTACGGCCATGCGGATAATATGTCTGTCTTCTCGGCTACTAGTGATAGGTGGCCGTTGAGATCCCGCATGGCGTTCCGTATTACCGTCCTGAACCCATCGATTCCATATTCTGCTAACAGTCATTCGATCTCGACCGACGCGAGCAGCAATACCGCGATAAGATAAACCGCAATCCCGGTACGTTACAATTCGACCTTTATCAAAGTCAGAAACGAGCTGGTACGCATTTTTCCTTCTTGCACGAGGCATCACAACAACTTTTCACCAGGCAACAACGTTCAAATGCAATTTGTGTATGAGGAACCGGCTGAACAATTTCCTCATTCAAACACAATGTAGGTGTCGCTACTGGCGCCTGCTTTGTCTGAATGAGCTGAAAAGCTAATCATTTGCATATCACAGCACCTTCTTCCTTTCGTATAAATTTCACGTCTGTAGCATGTCGGCTTCTTGGTGTAGCAATTTTAATGGCCAGTAGTGTAAATATAAATAAATTTTAAAAATGTAAAAAAAAAAAATTAAAATAAAATGTAAGAATAATATGTAAAAATGAATTAAATCTCAATTCTTGAGCAGCAGCAATAAGGTGAGCACTTCAGTATGTGTGTGTGTGTACGTAAAATTCTTTTTTAGGCTTATTGGCAACCTTGGTGTTTCAGAAAATGTAAAAGATATTCTCATCTTGTATCATTGATAATATTGTGCATTAGTTAGTTGTAAGGGATACGATATTATTTTTTATTGAATCTCAGGTCATGTGAGTTATTTTCATTTATACAATGCAAAAATTGTACATTCCAAATTAATGAAGATATTTAGTATATCAAAATGAATTTAAAAGAAACTTTTATCTGTGTATATACTGCACAATTAATTTAAACTAACTTCTAATAATTTTAAGTAGATTTTAGTGGACTATTTTAATATATGTGCATACTTATAAAATTTATGTGTTTTCTGCGTTATATTTTATTTCTATAGATAAAAATGAAATATTTATTCATTTTTCTATGCTAAGTTTATACGTTGTGAAACTAATATTGTTTTAAATTTAAACTGAATTTTGGTTATTTAGAAAAGCAGCTTTCCCCCCAAATCAGAAAGTGACATTCATTTCACAAGAAATAATTGTATATACATTAAAATAATTTCAAAAATGAATTTCCAACTCTCATAATAATTAGCAGATAAAATCCTCATCTAAATTACAGTATATTTTTATTAAACTTGAATTAATTAAAAGCTCTGAAATATTAGTTCAATTTTATTAAACTGAAATAAATTTTTTATTGATTTGTTCAAATTATTTAAGTGAATATTTTTAATTTTAATATTTCTATAAGGAATTTTCAATTGATTTCTAAACTTTGAGCATGAAAATATACATAATATTGTAACTTAGTATTTTAAGACATTTATATTAATGATTTATTGTAAAGCTCTCAGCACGCATTACTTAACATTGATTTTTTTTCATTAGATAACATATGTCGCATATTTTTTTATTCATGCTTTAAAACAAGAATGATCCAATAGAAATATTTTTATTTACATTCATGAATCAATTTATATTATTTATTTACAGTTTTCCGATTTAAATATTTTCTTTTGTTCCTTCCTCCTGGAGCGTTTCGGAGTCAATTCCTTAGATATTCTTCTGTTTGTGCTGGGTAATGTGTTAATAATATCTTTGCTGTCGAACACTTACTGAAAATAAAAACACAAATCAATCAATAAAAGTAATAATTTCAAATTACTTTTTGTAATCTTTAAAAATTAACAATTTTAAAAACAGAAAATTTTTAATCATAGAAAAGAAGGAACTTTAATACAGATAGTTGTAATGAATAATTTTTTTGTCTGCTCCATTTTTCTAGACTGCAGTTTTAAAAAACAACACAATTTTCATAATGAAATAAATTGCGAATTTCATGTTTAACCCCTTCCGGTAAAATGACGAGTCTCGCTCGTCATGGTTTTTCATGCCATATCGCACTACACTCGTCATGCATACTGTTGAATATGACAATTAATTTAATTAAAAATTTTTAGTGTACAGAATTTGGCAATACCTTTTTTATTTGTGGAAATATCGCAGATCCTATCACATATTGTTTACCCTTAGAATTTCTTGGTACAAATCACGGCCGAATTGTTGTTAGTCAGTAAGATTTCATTCTTGTAAAAATTTAGTGGGAGTATCGGTCAATATATATTTCTGTAAAGGAAAAACGTGTTGTACAGTAAATACAATAACGGATAAGAGTTTTGCAGACTATGAAGGTCAAGGTGGTAGGAGCGATTATGAAGATTCAGAAGAAATAAGTGTACACTTACCTGATACTGGTAATGAAGATAATGATAGTGAAATATTACCAAGAAAGCTAAAACGTGCTCGGGGACTAAAAAGTGATGATGATAGTGAGCCTTCTGGAATCGCAGACACACCATCGGAAGAATGGAGCTAAGAAATAGCTCCATTATTCGTTGCAAGGAAATAGATAATGTGCCTGAAATAAAAATATTTACAGGAATACCTGGTGTAAACCCTCTGATTATGCAAAAATTAGGTAATAATCCAAAGCCACTAGAGATTTTTGGAGAAGTATTGAATGTGAACTTTAGGGAAATACTATCAATAGAAACTAACAAGTAAAAATTAAATGCTATTAAAAATTAAAAGGTTAATTCATGCACACTTTTTCATTATTAAATCGTAATTTAAGGGATGCCGCCCATGCTGTCTAGTGGTTAGCATACCTGACTACAGATGGGTGGGACCTGGGTTCGAATCCTGGCTCGGGCATGGATGTACTATCTCTCTCTCTCTTTCTTGTCTTTGTCCTTTCTTTGTGTGTAAATGGTTGCCTACCCTATAAACGGGTACCTATGGCATATGTGTACTGAGGAAGTCGGACTCCACACCTAATATGGTTCAGTTGGAAAAGTGGAGCAGCGCACCCTATATTGCCATCCTGCTGGCACACGACAACAACAATAACAACAACGGAAGGGGTTAAGTAAATGCTGGAAATTATCTTTTTACATAATATTGGTGAATGTGTTCCCATTTTAAATTTCAATCAATAATATTTTTTATCACCTCATAAAGCTCACTTTAAGTGAGTATGGGTGTCCCAATCCCGAGGTACCCAGGGATCTTTATTATCGGTTTTTCGTTTCATTTCTATTTTTTTTAATTTTTTTTAATTTTTTATCTTTTCCATATTTTGACGGAAAGCAAGGGAGGTCTCCATAAGTAGCTGTAGCCGCTTTGTTTGCTTCTAGCTATTTATGGACATTTAAAGCTCCCACATATTGGCCGTGCATAGCAACCCCTTGGAAGGGTGGTACACTATGGTCCCAGTGTATCAATCGGCTGGTACCTAGCTACATTCGTAGCTAGTCTGCTAGGGATTAAGCAAAGGGGTCACATCCTTGTGCTTGGTGTTAAAGGTTGTTACCATCTCTGAGGTTGACCACCAAAGTAATACCATGCTAAACACAGATGCTGCCTGATCCATATGCATCACTTTCACGGATATTTCATGGATAATTATGAGTTCAATGTTCTCTTCAAATGGAAAAGCGTCGCTTTCAACGCTAAACCTTTACTCATCCGAAAAGAGAACAGCTTTCCATTGATCATGCTTCAAGTATAAATGTTGACCTGCCCATTGCAAACGTTTCCGCCTATGGCGTGACGTCAGCGTAATGCAAATGACTATTCGCCTGACTTAAAGACCATGTTCGTGAAACCGTCAACGTACGGTTAATCTTGATATCAACCTTCCGGGACTTGCAGGAATTGGAAATCTATTTCTTCGTGTTCATAATGACCAATATCTGTCATCGGCACTCATGGTAGAGCATAACCATTATTGAATGAACATTATGAATGCCGAATCCATTGTTAGAAAATGCTACCAAGAACTATGAATAACAGACGGACTCACATTCAGCCATCTTGCTACTCCTTTCAATTACTCGTCATTGAAATAGTTTGATGAAATGATGCCTGGAAGCCATTTCTACAATTTCGCTTTAGCAGATCTCTAATCTCAGACACTTAGCGACAACTGACGCCTTGCTCTGAGACATCCACTTTTATGCTTCTCTAAAATGACGTATTCCGACAGCATCTTCTCTATTTAGCATAATTTCATGCGGTTCAGCCCCATTTACTTACGAATGTATTCACATTTCATTGAAATTGGCTTATTTTTGGCAGAACTATCGCTATTTTGTTTTTTTTCGTTAATTTTTGGTGATAAATGTATTCCAAGTCCACAATATTGTGAGTAAAATCCATCTAAAATGTCATTAAAATGCCAAGAAAATGTTAGAATTAATTTCATAAAAGATCAGCTCAATACAATGATAAATAGTAGACTGATGATAATTTAATCACGAAAATTCATATATTTTATTTATAAGAAAAGGAAATATGTGGAAAAGGGAATTTTTTTTCCACCCGAAAAATATATTTTAAAAAGTATTTTCAGAGAATTTAAAATTTCCCAAAAAATATCTGATTAAGAATTAAATGTGTAAAATGTATGAATGAAATAGCAGTTTCTTCTTTCCATTAATTTTTGATCCTGACTTGAATTTTGAGAATACTTACATCATTTGTCAAATCAATTAGGAAAAACATACTATAATATTATAAACTCATTCAATTAATTTAATATAATCGAAATGAAAAATAGACCTAAGGATTTAATAAAGACAATTCAATTTATATATACGTTGCTATGAAAAGATCTGGTTTCCGCACTGTTAAGTATAATTATTCAAGGAATTTGTTTATGTATTGTCTGCTTTCTTATTTCAAAGAAGGTTTAAAAAGATCTGCATAAAGTCACCGAATTATATCAAGATTATGGAGATAGTTCTAAAACGAGCGTACTGGTACTCAGATTTGACTTCTGTGATGAACGTCCCAGTGACCGACGACAGGGATTGAATAACGAATCCCAGCAAGTGGCTATTAAGAGGAAATAAGTATATAACGTGTGATTTAACGTTTCTGATGAAACAATTATACTTCAAATGTGTCGTTAAGTGAGATATAAAGACATAGCCATAAAGTCAGTGCTGTATGAATAATTCCGAGCCAACCAAGCATTGATTTTCACACTATGTTATATTTCTAACACACAAAGACCACCGATATAGCCACCATTTTTTGTCTATTATGTATTAATCATGATTCATTTTAAATATTTGACAAATGAAGCAAGTGAATATTGTGGCTCTGCACACATATAAGTGGAACGAACGTATGCAAAGGACATTTTAACAGAAAGATTCAGCACAAGGCTATCAGATCACCATCTTTTCTTTTCGCTTAAAATTAACTTCGTTGAAAACGCTTAACCAATGAAGGGGAATTGTAATTCTTATGGGTTTCTTTCTATACTTATGTTTATAAGAAGAATGCGATGGATACTGGTGGAGATTTCTTTGCGGTTTGAAAACATAATACACTTTTGTTAATAAAAATAGGAAGAAATTTATTCTTTATCTTTCAATATTAAAAAACGTTTTGTGTGCAAGAAATAAACACAAAGAAAGTGAAAATAAACTTATAATTTAAACAATTAGAGTAGCCCATTGATCTTGGAGATTATCGACATTATTTTGTTCCATAAAAAGTAAATAAATTGATGAGGAGATTCAATGTAAGATTATACAATTATCTTTCTGAATAAGCGTCTTCAATTCAGTAAAGTAAAAACTACGATGCAATGTAAAACTTATGTGCTCATTAAATGTAACTGTCGATTCTTTCCTCAATGTAGAAAAAAGTTATTGACCATCAGGAGGAAGTAAAAATCTTTTCCATTTTAGTAAAAAAAAATTCTCGAATCCAAAAAAAAGTACAAAATAAAAAATATCGTCTTACAGGGTCATTTTATTTTCTAACGTTTTCATTGAATTTAGTTCGAACTATATATCGGAATATAATTTTAGAATTTGTTTTTAATGTATTCAGAAAAAAATAAGAATAATACAGTCCAAAAATTCCTATGAAGGATCTCATAATATCTATCATCATGTATAGTTGCGTGTTATAAAATCCTAAAATATCTAAGAAGAGACAAAATATGGGTCTTTTGTTTTGGTGTAGTTTAAGTGATTTATTTGGTGTAGTTTACTTGATTTTTAATAAATTTAGTTAGTAAAATAGACTTATATAATAAATTTGAAAAAAAACTTCAATAATTAAAAATCAAATTGCATTTCTAGTTCATTTATTTTTATAATGTAATACACAAAGTCACTTATATTTACGTAAAATGTTGTTAAAAGTTGAAAATTTTCTTTAACATGAAAATGTGAAATGCAAATATTTCTAGGTGTCCCAGCGTAAATCTCTGATAAATACGAAAATTGTTTCTGGCTATACATTTTATTCTCTCTTACACAATATTTGAAATGATGTGTTTCTAGCATTCATATTAATGAGATAAGTTCTATTTTAAGACATTTTTCATGGCTGGAAACGCGTCATATGAAAGCTGAATTTCTATCTATTATTTGTAAACCTGTTAATTTAAATTTATTTCAAAATAATTTTTGCTTTTGTAAATAAAAGTAATGTTATGCAATAATGTAAAGTAATATGATGCGTCAGAGACAGTTTGTACTAAATCTTCAAAGCATAAACTTACAAATATTTGCTTAGCTTGAAAATCTGAATATAAATGAAGGTGTTGAATATAAAAGAGATTAAACATTTTGCGAGTTTATAGTAGCGAGTTTGATTTGCGACAAACCTCGAAGTCTATCATTCTTGTTTATATACCGACGACAAACAATAATGGAAGGATCTGCGATATTGCAAATACTTTTCCTATTTTCACTATTATCAGCACTTTTTCTAACTACAAGTAAGCAGCATTCTATAATTTTTTACATAAATATTTTTAATAATAATCATAATAGTTTGTTCATAAAATTTAAAGGGAAGACAACCTTAAAATTATATCTAAAATAAACTTATTTTTATTAACTAGAGAGTTAAGCCCGCAAATATTCGTCTGACGTAGCCACATTAAAAACATGTGCATAACTAAGAGATAAAAATTAACACTAAAAAATAAGGAATTAGAAAATCCATTTACTTCCAAATAATGTTTTGGACAACAATTTTAAGCCTCATGCATAAATCAAAATAAACAAACTGAATGTGTTGAGTAATGTTTTAACATTTCCGATTAAGTTAAATATTAATTAAATATTAAAGTTGCGATATTTTACTGGACTCCGAAGCTTTTCATATAAGTATCGTAATAAGATTAATGCATAAAAAGAAAAAAAAAATTCAGCAGAATTCAAAAAGTAAAATTTAGGTAAATAATATTATTTTTTAAATATATTTTAAGGGAATGCTGGTAATATTGGGATTCAGAAATATCAAATCGAAATGTAAAACATGTTGTATATTTTGTTAAATTTCATTTCTTTGTATATCTTCTATTGATTTAAAACAATTACTCATTCAATAACATTTATTACACACTGTCAGTAAGTTATTTTTAAACACAATAGAAAAATAAATACTTAAGAGATCTTTTTCCAGAAGTTTCCCAAAGTTAAATATATTTACCCCATCATATATGTAACATAAGTATATCTTTAATTTAAGTATTTAAAAAAAAGAATTTTATTTTCATCAGATAAAACAATAATAATTTATAAGCGTGAATAATATTAGAGTAACACAATAATAAGCTCCTGCTCCTTTCAAACAATATTATTTGTTATATATAAATAATTTATAAATAAATTTAATTATTTGTGAATGAAAATTTTATATACCAAATGACATAAAAAAAAAACGGTGGACGGTGGCTGAATAGATATCGTTCCTGACTCTTAGGGTCGCGGGGTCGAATCCCGGTCAAGCACACGGACGTTTTTTTTCTCTGTGTTTCTTTGTCCTATCTTCTGAGATGATGGATGAATGTGGGGGGTCTTATAAACGGATTTGTGGTGGAGTGACGTGGAAATGACTTGGTTCACAGGTGCCCACCGGGTAACGCCAACCTTGTTGGGGCGAAAGGTCAATCACCCAGTGCCCACCACTACAAAAAAAAAATAAAAATAATAATAATAAAAAATAAATAAAATAAAATAAATAAATAAATAAAAACAGAAATAACGATTATTGACTAGTATATTCCCACATTGCATATAAAATTGCTGTATTGCCTTAAATTTGAATCGTGTGAATTTTCCATAAGTTGTAATGATTCAGTTGTGTAACTTCTTTTAATATACTTAAATGAGAAAACTATTTTTAAATTATTTATTATTTTAAAACATAATAGGAGTATTTAGCATACATCGATAGAAGTCATTCTGTATATCATATGCAAATTTTAATTTTGTCTTAATTTTATTTTCAGGTGCTGGGGTATGTAAAAATTATTTTTTATACAAATAGATTTATTTAGTATCAAAAATATTTAAGAATTGAAAAACATTTATAATTTTTAGAAAAATAAAAACTTCATCTTATCTAAATAAAAGTATATTTTCATATAAATAAAATGAACAATTAAATATACGCCAAAATTACTTAGTGTAATTAATCTATTATATATTTTTTAATAATTTCTCAAATAATTAAAGTATATTTATTATATCATGTTATTAATAAATAGCAAGATTCAGAAAAATAATTTTATAAAAAAGTCTGTAAATCTACATTTCGTAAAGAAACGAAATTATTGAAGGGATTAAGAACGCACAGTGAAGAGCATTTAAATTGTTGAAATCTTTTCAAAAATAATATATAATAAGTTATTTTATTTTATAAAAAAAGCTGGTTTTAAATTTATTTATGTAGAAGTTTTAAAGTATTTTAAAATTTTGTTTTCATCCCTTAAATATGAATAATTTTAATCACATGTTATAACGTTTGAAGCCTGTAGTAATTTTAAAAGTCCTCCATTTATAATAGGAAGTTTAATAGACTTCAAGACATTTTTAAATTTCGCCTTTAGATGAACTTCATAGAGACCATAATTGAAAAAGCTGTAGGTTGAAAAAAGGAGTTTTCTCGTTTTTGCCAAATAAGCTATAACCACGACATCATAATTTGTTCATTCCTTCGGCCTTTATCAGTTACCCTCATTTCATATCTTTAGGAAGTGTTTATTTTGGAAGCGTTTTAATTTCAAATATCAGTGTCAAGTGTACCTTCAAGCCATTTACCGCACATCATAAAACTATTTCAATGAAGTTCTTCCATTTCCTATCTGATTCTGAGTATCGATTGTCCATGTAATTTTTTTTATCAAAGGACAGTGGAACTCTCTCTTATTAAAAATAAATTCGCAGTAAAATTATTTTGTGGAATATTTTTTTTTACAAAATATTAGGTTGGGGAAAAAATAATCCATTATTTTTTCGGTAGACGTCTGTAGTGATCGATATTTCGTGATGTATCTATCAAACAATTTCAGATTTATGCTCGTTGGAAAGGTGACATTTGACACTAAAATATCCTCTTGCGGTTTTTTGTTTGATTCATTCAGTTACGAGTACAAGGTTTTAAAAATGGAAGACAACAAACAGAAAATTCGATACATTTTCGTTTTTATCTTGTAACGGTGAAAATGCTAAACAGGTGGCTAAAATTGTGAAAGGTGTTTATCGTCCTATATGACTGTAACCACCAGTTACGCACAATTTTTGTTTCGTCGATTCCGTTCGGGTATTTGGATGTTAGAGATGCACCTCGCATGTGGATACAGCATCGTCAAAAATGTCTATAAAATATCAAAAATGATCGAAGTTAACCGCATGTCAGCAGTCGTAATGCGCAAGACCTAAAAATCTACATGGAAGCTGTTTTAAACCTTTTTACAAAATGAATCCAAAAGAAGTTACATGAAGTCCACGTAAAAATAATGGATTTCTTTTTCGCCAACCTAATATAATAAAATTATGAAATTTTTTTATCAGTCATCATATATTTATAGGTAATATTTATCCGATCGACGAGCAATTACGTACAGTTAAGCTATTCCTTTTCAAAAACTTGTAGAATTACTTTTTTAATTTTTAAATTCATTCATAAAATATGAAAATTTTCTTGATTTATTTCATGTTTGTATCATACAATTCCGCAAATCATTAGTGTCAGCAATGTATTATTTTGAAAAAAGTTTGTGATATATGTTTAATTATTTTAAATTATTAAAATATGTTCCAATATAAATTATTGTCACTTTATAAATAAATTAATTAATTAATAAACAATGTGAAATACAATTCCTAATTAATCTAGTAAATACAGTAGCATTTAGATATAAATAGGAAGAAATAAATAGAAAATAAATAGTTTTTTTTATACCATCCTATTTTATTCTCAACCAGTAAATACGCATGTACTATTTTTTCCATATTCTAATTTTTTGATAATCATATTTAATCAATATTTTAAAAATGAGATATTAATACACAATGGTTAATGAAGCGAATTATTCTGTTAATTCGCTGTGTAATTTCATTATAAAATTTCACTATAAATATTTAATTCGAGAAAAAAATCTTTTTGTAAAATGTTTATCAGAAAATATGGGTAAATGAAGGTTTAATTTGTATACTTCAGTGCATATCCCAGAAGACAGATAATGTTCATTTCACTGTATTCATGCTTCCTTGAGGGTATTGGATTTTGGTCGGGCAAAAATTGTATAATGTACATTGCTTTCATAAATAAACGTTTAAGTCATCATGTTTGTAAGTTTTTTAATCATTTATAAAATATGAAAATATTCTAGATTTATTTAACTTTATATCATACAACTGCGCAAACCATTGGTGTCAGCAATGACGCATTATCTTGAAATAAATTTGTAGTACGTTTAATTAATTTAAATTATTAAAATATGTTCTTGAATAAATTATTGCCAATAAAAAATAATTTATCTTAAATTTAAAGTTTATCTAATTCATGTGGACAGAAGTTTTAAAATAACCTCTCTTAAGTTGTTACATTTAAGTTCTTTTGAGTAACTACTTATTGTAGTTTTGAAGTGTTCTAAAGTTTTGTTAATCTCCCTTACATATGCATAATTAATCATACGTTTACACTTTTTACAGGCTGTAAGTATGAGAATTTATTTTGTTTCAATCTTTCATAAATGTTTTTTTTCAAATTATTTATCAATTCAAATATTTGTAAGATGCAATTTTGCATATGAGATTTGTAGACCATCAAAATTTTAATGAAACGTTATTAAAAAAAAAATTTGAATTTGGAATTTCTTAGTCATTTCTCGTGAAGAAGAAATATGTAATTTGTTTCCAATTTTAAATTCTAATTTAAAAACAATATATTTTTATATTTTAAAGCTATTTGCATATGATATAATTCCCTTTCTTTATTTCCATATTTATTAAATATTTCCTTTGGACGGTTGAGAATTCAATGTTTATTAATGTGTTCAATATTTGTTGTTGTTTTTAATAAAACTTGGCAACGCCAAGTCCGCCCGTCAGGGATTAGGCGAATGGAGTCAGAGAGGGCGTCTTCCGTTTTTCAATAGAGCACCCTCTTACGAAGGTAGAAGTACGACTTTTGGCTCAGAGATGGCAGCACCATCTGAATCTTCTAATTTAGAGATTGAAACCAGTGAAAACCCAAAGCCTGGCTCCAACACCCCCAGAGGTATTAATTTGCAATGAGAGCATGGAGGACATTACGACCCGACAGATTTTACGTGCTCCAGTCGCCATTAGTGAACACAACGGATCTTCGGCTAATCCGGGGTTCGAACTCATCATCTTTTGGTAACGAGAACGACGTCCTAACTAACCAGGCCACTGCGGCCCCATTCAATATTTAAAGACATCAATGTGATTTATAAATACTATAATTCATGTTTGGGTCTTATAGGTATATTGAATTTTCGACAGCAATTCATAATTAATATAGTAAATGCAGTAGCACTTAGAAATAAATACGAAGAAACTATTTTTATACCATCCTATTTCATTCGCCGTTACTGAATATGCATGTATTATTTGTTCCATTTTTTAATTATATTGAATCAATACTTTAAAATTTGAGATATTAAAACCAAACTTTTAACTAAGCGAATTATTCAATTTATAATAATTTGTTGTATTTTTATTTCATAGCTGCTCACTTAATTGATGAAATGTATTAAAACACAACTAATAGATAAAGAAGGGGTATAGAAATTCTTGAAAACATTTTGAAACTTGAAAACATTTCGCTAAGCCTTTTATTCTATTCTTTACAGAAATAATGTAAACTTTTGATATGTAGTCCTGATATAATCATTTGTAAATGATTATATAGATTTGACACAAACACACTAAAATATTTAAAATATTCGGATAGAATAAAATTTATTGTGTGTCAATTCTTTTTCATAAATGACTTATTTTGAAACTTTTCTCAAGTATGGTTTAAAATTTTTGTACATTATGTGTTAACTTTACAAAATAAAATGATATATCAGTATTTTTTTAAGTGAAGTATCCTTATTTAATACTTCATGTATGCCTATAACATACGTGAAAAATACTATAAAATAATAAAATTTCACTATTTTTCATTCGATTGTACATAAATGTTGTTATTCTAATTTATACAAATATAATATAATGAGTCAGCTACTTAAGCGTTTAAAGCAATATGAAGTCACAATAAAAATTTGCAATATATTTTATAATACTATAGAATTTTTTGAAAATATTGGTAAATAAAGATGGAATTTATACACTGCAATGCTAATTAATTGCATATCTCATCGCCGCAAACACATAATGATAATTTCTATGCTTCTTTCAAGTTATTTCGTTTTGGTTGGGCAGCAGTAAATAATGTAAATAGCTTACTGAATAAACAAAAGAAGTTTTAAGTGGGTACTCTTTTACATTTTTAATTATTTGCAAAACATTAAAAATTTACTAACTATTAATTTACTATTAAAATTTACCTTTCTCATTTATTGTCGTATTGAAAAACTTTGCAAACCATTAATGCGAGCGATGATGTATTGTCTTGAAAATATGAGAAGCAATTTAAATTATTTTTTGAGGTATTGAAATATATTCCAAATGAACTATTGTGACTTTATAGAAATAGATAAATTTAAAATTTGTGTGATTAATGGAGATACGCATGAGTTTTGCAGCAGCTCTTTTCAAATTGTCACACTTGTGTTCTTTGAGTAACAATTTATCGAAGTTTTAGTGTTATAAAATTTTGTTTATGTCTCTTAAATATGCATGATTAACATTTTGATATTTTTTACAGCCTGTAAGTATGGGTATTTATTTTATTTCAATATTATTTTTTTGGAAAACTTTTTCATAAATGAAACCAGATATTTATGAAATAGAATGTTTACTACCTTTTTTTATATTTATGATGTTCTGCAATTTTGTAAACCGCATGATCATTTTTTCGAGTAAAAAGAAATAAAAATATCGTATAACGAGCGGCATGTTTAAGCCAGATAATTAAGCAATGCAATTTTAACTACTTTTTTTTTTCCTTTTTTGGATACCAGATTTTATGACAGTCAAGATCTTTTTGAAATTTTTCAGACTTACATTCACAAAAATGGTTTTCATAAATACAATTTTTTAATAAATTCCCTGAATATAAAAAATACAAATTTTTTAACCGATCGAACTGAATATAAAAAATACTATTCTCTTCTTGGAAGAAACATTTTTACCTCTTCCAGCAATACATAATGATGTACTATTTTTTTTAGATCTAAACATATATATATATATATATATATATCATGTGAAAATAAGTGTTCGCAAGTTCTGACATTGTTAAAAAAATCAGATTGATGAAAAGCTTTTACAGTTTTTAGCATAATTTCTATATATTTTTGAAGCATAAAAATACAGTTTTAAATTAAGTTTTGGTACCCAGTGTATTATGGTTTCACTTTGTGAAATAAATTAAAATGAATATTTACTTTAGGACAAGTATCCATCTTTATTTTATACGTATTTATATATTTTGTACATTGATTATATGTAAACATACCTATATAATATTAGGAAATATTTAAATTACTTTGCAATGTAAATGATTTTACATAAAAAAAATTACTAAACTAAATTATTTAACTGTCTGAGGATATGGAAGTTACTTCTGTCTTACTTAAGCGTTTTAAGCAATTTCTTTTCATTATTAAAATTTGGAATTTATTTTTAAATTTTTAAGAAATCATATTGCAAGAGTATATTTGACAGTATTAGTAAATGTAATTTGAATTTAAGGTAAAACTTAATATTCGACTTTCTGCAAAATTTTATTTCATTTTTGTATTAATTATGTAATTAATAATTATTTTTATTTACAAAATAAATTCATATATTTCAGTTCTACCCAAAAGCCGATGCAGGTGAGTGGTCACTATGAGAAATTCATATGAAATGCCTCAATTATATGAAAATAATGATAAAAAATTCATATGAGAATAATGCGATGCTTAAACTTATTGTTTTTTTTAAATATTATTGTTTTTTAAATATATAAGAGTCCTTGGTACTATCTATTTTAAATTCATATTTAATCCATGATTTTTTATTTATATTTAATATAAACAATAACTAGACGTTATAATTTAAATTATTATTACGTTATTAAAACTAGACGTTATAATTTAAATAACTAGAAAGCTAAAAATGGAGAAAATAATTGTCTGTATGTGTGATTATGTGTAGATTGAGTTATAATGGCTATGTGTAGATGGAGATTTTAAAAGGAATTAAAAGCACCACAATTTTCTTCATGTAATTAGAAATATTACAAATTAGATTGGTTCATTGCTTAAAGTAAACATGCTGGGTATTTAAATAGACCGTTTAAAACAATATTCTTTAATGTTTAAAGTAATTACAAATGTTGTAGTTAAAATTTTATAATGGCACAGTATTTTATTTTAAGTTAACCAAACCCCAATGATCCTGCCATAATCACAGTCCACAATGTTCAGCCAAAAAGCAGAATGTAGATTTTCTTTATGTAATTATTTTTCCATATTTTTCTAAAACAGGAAGGTGATTGAAATAATTGCTTATTACATTTTACATATATTTTCTTCACTTGCTTTCATAGAATAAATAATAGCAATTTGTTCCTTTTTAATGCTATTTCAGATATTTAATATACAGTTATTATATATGCTATTTTTGATACGATTTCAAAATAAACAATGGCACAAGATATTTTGCGATTATTGGCGCATTGAATAATTTTGAAACAAGACGAGCAATAATGATATTTACTAGAATGAAAGATAAGTTTTCCCAACAAAAGCCAGGATCATGGATTGATGTATGAATGTGTCAGTAATTTTGTACAATTTTCTTTTCAATCACAACGCCTGTCGAAATTCATGTTTAAATAGGATAACTCATTTTTTATCATTAAATTTAATAAAATAAATTTGTTATAAATGAAAACTGAAGTGTAGCATAAAGTTTCCCCTCAATTTCTTTTCTCTTCATGAAAATATTAAGGTTTAAAATACTTGTTTTAGAATTTCAGTAATTTTACAGGAGATATAAGATTTATAAATTAGGAGATATGTTTGTGCTAGTAAGTTTTTCATAATAGTAATGGGTATTAGTGTCCAAATGCTCAACATAACAGTGCAGGAAGAATACAATGCAATAAGGATCTGGAAATGTGTCATGAATCAGAATTCGCAATTTCATCTCTAAATTTTATTTAATTTGCGCTATGTGATTGCAAACAAGCTCGCTATCATATTAAAATTTTCATACAATACTAGATTTGTACTGTAGCTGTAATTGTGTCTTATTTTACATACATAGCAAAAATCTAAAAGTGTACAAAAACTCTTTACTCACAAAACTGTCATTGCGTTGGATTTTAATTGATTGTTCATGTGAAAACATATGATTAATTTTTTGTTGAAATTAAAAATGCTTTATGAAAAGATTTTATTAATTTAGAATCTTTTGTAAATATTTTTGCAGTACATTTTACCGGAAGTTAAAAAAAATCAAATTTTCTGTTTTAGTGTATCATAAGTTGAATAATTAAAAAAGATTTATCATAATTTTATCTTAACACAACTAAAATAAAGACTTAATTAACAAATATTATTCGCATCCAAAAATATTTGCTTTCAAGGTTTGATTTATATTTATATTTTCAATAATTTTGCTTGAATATTGAACACAGTTTTATAAATTCATATTTAACTTCCTAATTTTTTTGATTTAGTTAAACTGGAAGAAGAATTTGGTAAGTATATTTCATATTTTAATATCTGTAATTTTAATTTAGAAGTATTACATCATTATTCTTAAGAAAATAAAATGTGAAATTTATGATTTTGTATATAGAAATATTTTGTATACGCATGCATATATACAGATAGATATATTTAATATAAAAATATTTGTATCAGCTTCAATGAAAAAATGTCATTTTTCCGAATTCACTTGCTCCATATTCCTATTTGCGTCAGGCATTTACGTGTGCTAACCTTCAGCAGAATCCAGTCTATCTCTAAACCATAATGAAGGATGGTGTTAATTCCGTAATGCTTTGATGCTTCATCGCGTGGTCTGGAATAGGTCCATTTGTCAACATACATGGACCTAAAGAGGCGCCATGCATAAGTATCCATGTCCACTCTTAAGAATAAGAATGTGATGCAACATTTGCTGCAGTAAGTGAGTGGAAGGTTGTCAACACTCTTTCTCACTGGATTGTTGGTGCTCCTAGATTGGGTACGTGTCCGCGGCGATGGTACTCACTCATCATATAATGTGTCACATGAGGTACTTTCTATGAATTTTTCATTATTCGGGACATCCAATGAATATTCATTAGTCTCAGACAAGAACAAATTACATGCTGTTGAGAAAATTGGAAGAAATGAATGGAAGGAAAACAGAAAAACAGGATTATATTCTTCTTGTATTACCATTGAAAATAACAGTAGAATGAAAATTTAAAATTCAGTGTATTCTCGGTTTTCATATTATTTTTCCCAAACAAGAATATTATTTGAAGTGTATATTTTCATAATCTGATGAATGAGAGTTGGAGAAATAGTATTAAAATTGTAGGTATATATGAAGTATAAATTAAAAGCTGCGCAAGGTGAATTAATTTCATAAATTATCTCATACTTTTTGAGGAAGACATTCAATGAAACACCTTCTAAATAGGAGCCAGCAACAACACCAATTCGTTTTTCTTCAAGAAACAATTGTTGTTTTTCTTTTAAAAAAATACAAGTTTTTGAATAAACATCTTATATCAGGCTTTTTAAATGTGTATTGGCTAAAAATATTTTAGAAAATATTCATGCATTTTTGTCGATATTTGTTTTGTTTATTTAAATATTCTTTAAATACTGAAACATAATATTGTTATATTTATAGAGTTAACACTTTAGAAATCTGAAGACGATGTCTTGGAATATAATGAAAATGTAGTCTTTGTACTCATTTGTTGCCAATAAATGGATAAATTTTATTTTGTGATGATGTCATTTTCTTACAGCATAACTTCATATTCTATTCTCAATTTTTTGGTAGGAACGAAATACAATTATTTATTATGACAAGATTATGAATGTATCAGGAAATTTATTAAAGTAACTCCATACTTTTCACAAATACATGATTGTGATAGTTACAAAAAAAGCTTATACTGTATATATTTTTTCGCTTAAGTGGGGAATTGGTGGAAATTTTTATTACGATGATTTAAAAAATTGAATTTCCTCAACCATTTGTTTGAGAAACAAAACCCTTGCGATTTAAGAAATAATCATGTCTTAAAATATTTTTTATTAAGCTCTATGAGGAATAATATTAGTTTGGGGAAAAAGTAATCCATTATTTTTTCGGTAGACGTCTGCAGTGATCGATATCTCGTGAGGTATCTATCAAACAATTTCAGATTTATGCTCATTGGAAAGGTGACATTTGACACTAAAATATCCTTTTGTGGTTTTTTGTTTGATTAATTCAGTTACGAGTACAAGATTTGAAAAATGGAAGACAACAAACGGAAAATTCAATACATTTTCGTTTTTCTCTTGTAACGGCGAAAAAGATAGCCGGGTGGCTAAAATTGTGAAAGGTGTTTAGCGTCCTATATAATGCTGCAACAACCAGTTACATACAATTTTTGTTTTGTCGATTCCGTTCGGGTATTTTGATGTTAGAGATGCACCTCGCATGTGGATACAGCATGGTCGAAAATGTCTATAAAATATAAAAATTATCGAAGCTAACCGCATGTCAGCAGTCGTAACGCGCAAGACCTAAAAATCTACATGAAAGCTGTTTTAAACCTTTTTACAAAGCGAATCCAAAAGAAATTACATAAAGTTCACGTAAAAATAATGGATTTCTTTTTCCCTAAGCTAATATTAAATAACTTATAAGTCATTATATTTTTTTTCTTAATAAACACGGGGTTTCATCTCTATACATTTAATAAGAGTAAAATAATAAATGGTTTGGTGAAATTGCGTGCATTACAGATATATCATAGTGGCATTTAGTAATAGTTTTTCTACTAAGATAAGGATGATAGAAGTATCGGGATTTAATCAACAATTCAAATACAAGTAGGCATTTTCTTTGCCTCTTAGAAGTAGCAACAATGAAAAATAAAGTGTATAATGGCGATATTTTTAAAACATCAATTATAAAACGTATATAAACCATCAACGTATAAAAATCAATATACATATTTGAAGTGATATAATTTTCTGACAATTGATTAATATTTCTAAAAAGTTTAATTCTTTCAGTTTAAATATTAATCCATCCAGACCTTGTCAAACGCCTTCGCAACATGAAGAAAAATGGCTGCGGTGGCTATATTTAATGGGATATTACTCGTCATGAACTCCACTGCTTTGAACAATTGGTGGGTCGTAGCATGATGTGGTCTGAAGCCAAACTGTTCATTATTTAAAATATCATTTCTTCTGATACGTTCTTCCAGTCTAATTTTTCAAACAATATTCGTACAGTTTGGAAACGTTTGGTAAGAGACTAATAGAAGGATAGGAAGTCAGATCCCAAGGAATATTTTTTTGTCCCTCCTTAAAAATGGGTGCAACAATCGCATTTTTCCACTCTCTCGGAAAGTAGTTAAGATTTTGGGTTTTATTAAAAATTTTAGTAATTAGGAATATAACTTTTCAAGAAAGGTGCATCAACATATTATTGATATGTATCCAGATGACAGCAATAACGCTGTCATCGGGATGAGTAATTTGGTTAAGAGAGAATTGATTTTCCAATGTTTCGGCTATTGTATTGGTTTTATTAATATCTGGATAAATTATTTCCCATTAGCCATTAATGGGTGGAATTGCAATTGTTTTTCTTATACCCAGGTTTTCTACACTTTTAAAATAAGTAATAAAAAAATATCAAGTCATTAAACCTAGCTGTAATTTTTTAATTCGAAAGTTTAATTTTATTTAGATTACTGTAATTTGCATTTTGATATCATTCAGGTTGATTGTCATTAAAACATTAAAAAAAATCTCA
>JAPDSC010152088.1:53718-66796 GCA_026290005.1 Latrodectus geometricus
GCTCGTCCTCGGGCTCCAACAGGAACATTACATCAGCCACTCAGACGGAGTGGGCAACGGAGATTCCACCCATTCCGTTTCTGGGTGGGAGATAGACTGAAGCTTGAAATTGACAAGTGGTGGAATCGACAATTAAAACACTACAAGAACTATTTTGAGGAAGCGTAATGAGAAGTGTTTATATAATGTTGAAGAGCATGAAGAACGATTCCCAGTGATTTTGTGAGCTATACTTTTCAATATTTGTCTGCTATTTTATAAATAAAGGGCACACTAATATAGGTTGCATTTTAAAAACAAAAATATATTTTATACATTTATATTATTTGGTTTATTTAATATAAAACGCATTTTTTATAGTACGCTTTGGGTTCATTTTATTACAAAAAATCAAGATTTTCATAAATATGTTTTTTAGTTTAGTTACGCTTTACTTTACTTTCGACTTCTATATTGCATGAAATTTGCATTTTATTAAATTTAGAGCCATGAGAAATGTTAATTTTTGCAATGCCTAAAATCAACTGCATATGTTAAGACTAAAATAATTATTACGCTTGTAGTTTCATAAAATTTCCTCAGTAGGAAGTCCATCAATCAAACAGCACACATACCATTATAAATGCAATTTATGATTTTTGAATTACTTATCGAAGCATTTGAAATTTACAGCCATAAGATATGTCAAATTTTGCAGTCCCTGGAATCTTTTCTTTGCGTCTAAAGACAAAAAAATAATTGCTCTAAGCTTGTAGTTTAATAAGATTTCCTATAGGAGGTGCTTTTTTCTCTTACACACACCACTGCAAATGCATTGCGCACGTTTATCACAGAATATTCGTTACGTGCTTTTTATATAATATGCACACGTAAAGGAATTTTGGTATAAAATTTAAATTTTATGAGAAACCCATATATAAGTGCCATGAACAAGACTTCGCTTGCAGGAAAAACTGCTGGTAGGTAAGCGGCTGGGTTTTCCTCTCCGTGGATACCTTCTTGCTTCTAGTCATTGAATAGTAATATTTAGCCAATCTACAGAAATTTCAACAGTATATTAAAATCGTTTTGTGTAAAATGCACCCCTAAGGGCGTTGCTTCTATTTATTTATTATAAAAATTATAGTTCTGGAAAAAAAATTCCGTACATTTTGTTCTGTATCTGATCACGTTTGCGTGCATTTCAAAATAGTATAAAGCACCAATAAAACCAAAAAATTCCGATGTATACTTAAATTAATAAGTTCATTTAGTATAAAATACACTTTTCAATATATTCTATGGATTTATTTTGTAACTGATAATAAAGTTTTGGAGAAAAAAATATTTATTTTTAATATGCCTTACTTGATTGGAGGTTTAATGCATTTAATGAAATTCGCAGCCATGGGAATTGTCCTTTTTTTTTTCGTTGTTTATATCTATTGTGTCTGTGAAGACTAAAATGTAATTATTACGCTTGTAGTTTAAGGTTTCCAAAAGTAAGGGCTTTAATCTCACCTACACTTATCACTAGAAATGCATTGAGCACGTTTATTATTCATTGGGTGTGCTTTTCATATAAAATGAATTACAGGTATTTTGATAAAAAAATTGAATTTTAGGAGACAAACACCCTATAAGTGTGCCGAGAAAAAGACTTCGCTCGTGGTACAGATGCGGTCTAGTTCCTCCTCTCTGCGTCAATATTGTAACATCATTGCTTCTCGACGATAAATATCAAATTTAACCATATTTATAGAAATATTGACATTATATTAATATTGTTGGGTGTACCTCTTAATGTACTGCTGGCTTTAATATCTAAAAATTAAATTTTATCAGAAAAACCCCATACTTTTGCCCTACCTGTGACTAAATTTCTGTTCCTTTGAAAATATAAATTGTCTATAACACAAAAAAAAAAAAATCCCTAAATATACCAAGGTTCATTTAGTTGGAAATAAACTTCTTAATGTATTCTATGGGTTCATTTTATTATAAAAAATTAAGTTTTAGAAAAAGTATTTATACATATTTTAAATATGCCTCACTTGACAAAGTACTTGGGGATTAGTATTAAATAGTTATGATGACGACACCGTCTCGTTCATTTGATGTTAAGCAATTGGGCTCAGAAGATGGGTATATGTTTGCATTCGTGGGAGATACCACGAAATAAGTTGAGTACTGGTACAACCAAGAGGAAGAAAGATGAGCCAAACGATAGTGTTATTGACTGTAAAGGTCGTGCAATGGATGGAAATTTGACAGATATGACATGCTAGATAGCCCTCAGACATTAGTCTCGCACTACTTTGAAACTCTTTTGGCCGACCAAATGAATTCGAATACCTTTAGACCAATAGATTCGCTGTCGTCAAGCTTTTTAATAATGGTTTCAGAAACAAGGATTCAACTGTACACCTTTCGAGTGTGGTCTGTCTAGTTATCAGAGCCCATGTGGTTTGTTTCGGAAAAAAGTCTCTAGTCCCTCTTCCTGCATCCCAAAGGAACTTTGTCATTTCTGCATGCGTGATGATATATCCTACTTGCCAACCCAACAGAACTTTTATCCTGCTTGAAATTGACATATAAAGTGGTTTTAAGTGGCAAAGGTATTCCAAAGACCATATTAGGTTCGAAACACTTCTTTTTGTGGGGTTAAAGCATTTGACCTCTGTAAACCCGAAGAAAACCATAATAGTGAAAATGATTTCGCTACATTTTTTAATACTTAATTTTTTTTTTTTTTTTTTTTTTAATCTATTCTTCTCACTTTCTACACATAGATAAAAAAAAAATCCTTTGGTTTGTCAAACTTAAAAATTAAAGCATCTTACATTCACACACAAATTAAACTTTGTGAATTGGTTCTATAATATATAACAGGGATGGCCAAACTTTTGGGATCCGTAGTCTACTCCACATTTAAAAAATCGAAGGTGGTCAACCAATGGCAGAAATAACGTATGTTTATATATTTATTTTCGGCAACACAAAAAATGGTATACTAATTTATATATATATATATATATATATATATATATATATATATATATATATAACCCCCTTAGTATTTACAAAATAAAAATTAACTGACGAAAATAATCAAAGTATTCATATACATAAAATTTGACTTTCCGATTCACTTTGTTTAGATGAAATTTGACACTGTGTATATCTGCGACAAGTTTATAATATTGTGTCTGATACAAGCTTATTGCAATGCGTAAACAAGAAATTATATGTTCATTTGTTAAACGCGACCGATGTTTAGTTTTTATGGCGTTCATGGTTGAAAAGCAGATTCGCAAAGATACATCGATCCAAAGTATGATTTCAAATACAAAATCAATTTGTAAATATTTGGAAACGTTTCCTCAGAAATTAATTTCCAAAAATCAGTATCGCTAAATATGCTCTGGATTTAAGAAATATATCGCATCTTAATTTAATAATTTCTTCTTCGACCGTGACTGAAGTGGTATCTATTAAATGTCCCATTTTTTCAGATACTCCATCAATGTTGACATTTTCATTAAATGGAAATATCATAAAATTGAGTATTTCTTCCAATCTAAATTAGTCAGTGAATCTTCTTTCAAGTTCTTCAAACAAAACAAGTCAATGTCACTAATATCTGTGGATTCATCAAATTGAAGTGATAGGAACTTACAAGCTTTTAAATCATCATTTAATAAATTTTCCAAATTATTATTCATAGCTTCAGTCCGTCGCATCACAATGTTACGCGACAAAGAAATATTATTTATTGACGATATTATTTCAGATTTGTTTTAAAAAACGTGGAAAAGCATTTCTCCCACTTTAATGAAAGTTTCTTTTATCAATTCTCCATCTTCGAATGGTTTTTTTCGCTTTGTCAAAACTTCTGTAATTATAAACGACGCCAATGTTACTGCATTAGCTTTGGTGTCTGGTTTCGTAAATACCAATTGCTGTAAATGTAAATTCGACTTTAATTCATGCACTTTAACTTTTCGAAGTTCATTGCCGATTGGAAAGGCTGTAGCGTATTTTAAGTGCATGGTTTTAAAATGTCTTTCGAAGTTTGATTTTTTTTTTTTTTTTTTTTTTTTTGTTAATGCCACACTTGAGTTACATATGAGACAAACACATTTCTCCTTCACCATAACAAAAAAAAGAAATCATCTTCCCACTCATTGTAAAAATGGTATGTTTTACTTCTCTTAGCACTGGTGCCTGGCAGAGTCATTTTGGACAGGTTGTTCAACAAACTCAACAGTTCGAACATTCAACAGTTTCGAAACAAATTCGTATCAGTGCGGTAGGAAGCATCCTGCCACGTAAGACGATTAACTTAGAGGTGAAACTAAACGGCCAGAAGTGACGGGTAGACTAGACGACTCGGCGCATAGAGCTACTCCTTTCTCTGGGACTCGCAGCGTCGCTATCATGTGCCGGCTACTTGATATAATCTAAGCATCCCACTTTATCAAATTGTTTCAATTTAATTCCACTGTAAAACGAAAAATTCAGTGCCTTACTTTGCACAGTTTGTTTTAGGTTTTAAAGCAAAAACTGTAGTAAATTTTTATTTTAAGTAATTCATTAATTCTATGACATAAGTCATAAATTGTTAATATCCGAGATCACTATCGGGATGGTCGCGTGGGCTACCTAAAATGTCTTCGCGGTCGACGTCTTGGCCATCCCTGATATATAATTTTTAAAAAATTCTCTATCCAATAAACAAAGACGAGTTCTAAATATATTCTTATTAGTTTGGATGATTTCTTTCTTGGTTTTTGTGTAGCTTGATGAATTATGTGATAAATTAGTAATTCTTAACCTTTCGAAATTTCACAGGAAAAGATTAAGGATATCAATAGTTCTTAAGGAATGATTAAGCAACGTAAATCTAGCCTAACCACTTTGATCAAGCAGATAATCAAGGGCAGCTCCCATAAAAGCCATCAAACAAGTACCATCAAAGGCAATTTGAATTCATGAACAAGTTCTGATGAGAATTCTCCTGGAGAAAGACATCAGAATGATAACATCAGTTTTCAAAAAGGAATTTAGTCAAACATTAAAATCTCGGATTTAAGCACAGAAGTGGAAAAAAACAAATTATGGGAAATCCTCACGAGTCAGCCTGAGACTGAGCACAAAATTGCATGGCTGCATTTGGTAGAGAACATTTCTTTTACATAGTCATGCCTCGATAGTTTGGTTTGTTGCGCTACATTCATTTTTTGCACTACTTATTCGCTGAAGAAGCAACTTGAAAAAGATTCTAAAGCAAGAACATTTGATTCTAAACACATATTTTTACACTCAAGAGGGTATTTTAAAAGGTGAGATAAGAACTGCAAAGTATGTCATTTATCTTGACCTTTCAATTAAACGTATGATTACCCTTATTTTCGGTTCTTTCTAGAACAGCAATAAAATAATATCAAGAGATTACAAATTCTTTACATCTCAGGAGGTTGAGTGATATCAAACAGGCAATGTGAAATTTTTCAAAATGAAATTTGGCTAGATATTTTTTTATATTATTATTCCTGCACATTTTCCTTATGTTGAAGAATTTTTGTCACAATAATTTTGAAGAGTTAATATTAGCTTACCTAATTGAATAAGACATGCTACTTCACATTTAGATTCCTACATGTGGATCAACAACAGTAGTAGAACTTTCATTTGTGTGTGTGAAATATAAATATATTTTATAAGTAATACAGATTGAAATGATGTACAGCATTTTATTTTGAAAATAATAATTTGTATTTATAAAGTTAAAAAAAAATATATCAGATACTTACAAAATATTAACTTTTGCAGACAAGTGATGCTAATTAAAAAGACACAGTAAATGAGAATGAAAGAGAATGTAACAAATTATATTTATTTACATGGAACTAGCAATTATTCATATCACAGAAGACACACTGACATTTTAGTAACAAATCTCCATTAAACAGTGCTCACTTTTACATTCACACACTTTTGTTTCACAACATAATTTTTTTTTATTTGAAAAGAAAAAGAAATATTATGTTCAAAGTTACATAAAAATATATATATAGCTATACATGATATAACCTGAAAAGTACATTCCAAGTTACTAAATGTAAATAACACATGAAGGCTTTGCAATGTTTTCATTATATATCAATGTGAAATAAATTTTAGATTATATATTATCTTAATGCTGAATGCAATTAGCTAAGTCAATCACGTCTAGATTTTTCATCTATAATATAAATACAGAATTTTTCACAGGGAGAAATTTTATATAAGAGAATTATGTAACCAATGTGAATTTTATATTCATCATTTTAGAAAAAATATAAATTTATATAAGTTACTAGAGAAAAAAAACGGATTATGCCAAAAAATATGCTGAAAATTTATCCCAACCCATAAACACTGTGAGCATATTATTTAAATAATATAAAATTTTAATTTTAATAAATGACATACTAGAACAATATTTTAATCAATTTTAGAGCAAAATAGAATCACTAATTTCAGTAGACACACCTTAATTTCCAAATTAAGAAATTAAAATAAGAAAATTTAAAATTCAGGATACATATTAGATAAAAAAAAAATTAAATAAATTAAAATAGCTATATAACTGATTTAATTTATGGGTATCTTTAATGAACAATTTTCATTTAAAAAATCTATTATTGAAAAGTATAATAAATATGAATTTTATTTTAATATTAACTACAATCATTTAAAAACATATAATATATTTACTATAAGTAAACAACAAAACTAGAAATTCATGAGACATTTTATAATTCTAAGTTTAAGGAACAAGTTTTTTGAAGTAAAAATAGTTTCTTACTGATTTAGCACAGGCATATAGCTGAACAAATATTTCTAAATATGTTAAGCTGATGTTCTTGAGCCAAATCAGTAAGTTAATTAATGTAAGCCAAATTATTATATAAGTATAAATAATTTAAATGGAAAATACAAAGTGTTTATTATGTTCAAGGATATATTAATTTATCAAGATTATGATTAGGAAATGAGGGAATAATTTCTTTAAAATATTAGATTGACCTTTTCCAGG
This sequence comes from Latrodectus geometricus, assembly GCA_026290005.1. Taxonomy (NCBI): domain Eukaryota; kingdom Metazoa; phylum Arthropoda; class Arachnida; order Araneae; family Theridiidae; genus Latrodectus; species Latrodectus geometricus. The sequence continues at coordinate 60,782 of JAPDSC010152088.1, forward strand.
ACAAAATTTAATACAGCGCAGAACACATACTTAAACATAAATAAAAAAGTTATACTAAAACATTCTCATTTAACTTCATTTACACATACTTAAAATTACCAACCATTGCTAAGTTGATTTAACTATTCAAAAAATTAGTTTGAAATTTATTTTTCAGGAACAACCAGAAATAAAGAATTTGAAAAACAAATTAAATGACATGGGTAATAAACTGATGAGCAAACATAATTTGAAATAAATGAACCATAAAAGAGCTAAAAGTTATGTATACAAATAAACCTCTAAACTAAACAAACAGTTGCCAAAATTCCCTTTTAAAATATCTAGAGTATTAAAGAATACAAAATCTCAAGAAGTGATATTGAAATTAAATGAATGTTATAATTAATATCAGTTCACTAGAAAGAAAACCATAAGTTACCAGCCATATTTTTTCTCTCAAATATTTGTACATAAAATAAAAAATATTTTCATATACTTATATCCTTTACAAAAGGAACAAATGTAATATCTTATCACAAGTGATAAAGCAGGCAGACTTTAATGTATGGCCCATGGAAATGTAAATCATACATTAATTTACACCATATACCAACACACTTGACTAGCATAAAAGAGTAATCACAAAATTATATTTTACATGCACTTCCTTTTCACAAAAAGCAAAGAAAAAGTATCAATATTTAAAAAAGATCTCATTTCTTAAGATCATTAGTTGGTACTCAGTATTAACTAATGAAGTAAAACTCATCAAACCAATATTTCAAATATATCATTTTTTAAATTTTAATAAATATTTATAACATTATAATCTCCATAATTTACTTTATTTTTTTCTTCAATCAGAAATATGTGAAAAAATCTATTAGTAATTTAATGAACTAAATTACATGATAACCATGTTTCAATTTGATAATATAAATAATGCTGCCAATTAAAATATTTCAACGTATTATCAACTGCATTAACTATACCAGCTACATTATGTAATTATTTTGTTATAATAAATCAATTAAATAACTCAGCATTTCTTTTGAAAATAATACACGATATGAATAGCAAAAAATATATATTGTTGTACATAAATTGAATTAAGATCAAATATTTAAAAAAATATTTTCGATTAACATATTAAAAAAATCATACAAAATTATAAATATTTCAAATAAAATATACCACTGTTGCGTGTTGTATTTATGACCTTAAGATTAATGTGACAGTTATTAACACAAATAATGGAATCAAATAATGCATATTTTAATAAAAGATTGAATTTAATTTATAATTAAATGTAAAATAAAAAGGCTTTCTTTTAAATGATGTCATTCTTAATTGTTTAAAGATGCAAACATAAATATCATTTTAAACTTCTATCCAAAGTTGTTGCTACTTTTATAATCGGAATTATATTTTAAATAAATATAATTTACCAAAAACCAAAATTTACATTTGAATAAATATCCTCTAAGTATCAGTCTAGTTATCAGAGATTTTAAAAATACTGCACAAAGAAGATTTAATTAAAAATATAAAATATTCTTCTCTAAAATATTTGAAATAAAAAACTTATAAGCAAATAGAAGTAATAAAAAAATAGAACAAAAACTAAGCATAATTTCAGATTTTGAATGGAACTCTAAAGTAATTGGTCAATTATGATATAAATGTGAACACGAAATATAAAAAAAATACTGAATACTCAAGCATTAGATAACTGTTCTTCAGTGGATGAAGAACGCATCCTTTGTAACTGGAAGCTCGACTTTCTATTTGATAACTGTTGCGTTCGCAAAGATAAGTCTGCAGAAAACTCATCATCAGCAGATACATCCCCTACAGCAGAGTTGTTAATTTCTGTTGTTTCTGAGGAAGGTAATGACGGAATATAAAATATCGAATCATTCAAAACTTTCCCTTTTTTTGTTTTCACTTCCTCCTCTCCAGGCTCATCTTCTGAATTTGTTCGAGAACTCTCAGCTGTCCATTGTTTTGATGGAAGAGTGAGCAAATGAGTGTTGACATCATTATTACTGTAACCATCTGCTACTGAGAGGGAAGAGTTCAAGTTTGGATAACTTGAGTGATGGTGAGCCAGAAGTTTCGCTTGAACCACTCTCTTGGCTGATACATCTTTGCTTTCCAATTCCATTGTCTCCAAAGTTTTCTCCAACTGTTTTATGTCATTCAAACCTTTATCTAAAGAACTACTAAGAGCATTTGAAGCTTCTTTGCTCTTTAAGGGAAACTGTGGACTATCTGGATTTACCCCTGTAGTATGAGGAAGCATAGCTACTATTTCTTGCTGAAGGACAGTTTCAGCAGGATTGGCATTTAAGGCATTAGGAGACGATGATCTTTGTGGGTATTCAACACCATTCTGAGATGGTTTCAATGCCTGTCCTTGTATTTTAGATTCTTCACGACTGCTTGGAAAGAGAACATTATAGTCCGTGCTGTAAAAACGAAATTCCAACAATTATTACAATTGTAATAATGTTCCTAAATCAGTGCAGCACTTAATAATACTGTAATGTAAACACTGTTAATTTACTTAAAATATTTAAACTACTGACATATTTTGAGTTTTTATAATAAAGTAAATGGATTTATTTTTTTGTAATTTAAAAACTAGGAAAAAAAATTTTAATGTTTATATATATATATTTATATATATATATATATATAAGCAAACATTTAAGCAAACTCTTGTTATAAAAAAATTTAATCCAAATGTTTAGGTAACCAGAACTTTATAAATAATCAAATGTTTCTTAAATTAATAATTAAATTATTATTATAGGAAACATAAAAGCTAATATTTCATAATTAACATTGTCCACACAGTGAACACATTAAGAAATTGGTCAATGATCTCTTTAATACAATGTAAGAGAAATATATATATATATCTCACATAAATCAAAACTTTACAACACGCTTTTTTTAACAATTATAATCAACTAAGCTCATCATTTGATTATATATTTATTTTTCAGTTTAAAAAATCATAATTTATTCACTTATATTAAAGTTTAGTCAAGCTAACTAATGCCAACAATGGCTATTTTACAAAAATGTATTAGATAATTAAATCTCCCCCCACACACACAATTAACATTTGTTTAGTTATACAGATACAAATAAAAAAAAAATATTTTAAAGATATTTAGATTAAAATTACTTAAGCTTTGCAATCTTAAATAAATTAAAGATTTTAAAAAAATACAATTTAGACACTAGTTTTTAAAATATTCCTCACAACACTGTTATAACGTAAGATAAATTTGCTGGGATTGGAACATTGCTAGATATACAAAGGAACAGCTAAAATGAAACATCCACCAACCACTAAAATACTATTTTTTATATCACAAAAGTATGCTTATTTTTGTGTGATAAGTAGATCTATTTCCCAAAAAAGATCTACAAGTCAAGCACGATAAGAATGCTTTTCATTCTTATCCTGCATGGTTCAGATGAAATGAGACAACTGTTTAAAACTACACTATTATGAAGAAATCAGTCAGAATGCATACATTTTTCAAGTAGTATTGGAATTATAATTTAGAGTGTAAAATTATTATTGCTATATTTACACAGTGGTATTTACCATCATATTTAGCCTAACAATTATTATCTGTAAGTGAGGCAAATTCAATAATCATTGATAAACTACCTCAAAAAAATTCAAAACAGGTTATTTTTGTAAAAAATATAATTTAATAAGCATTTAGATTAATTAAAAATCCAGAAAATAAATATTCCGAATTGGATGAAACTCATAAAAATTAAATTTAACTAGCAACAATTTATATAGAGATTTTGAAATAATTTTACTTAATGAAACATATCTTTTCCAAAATTAATATTGATTGAAACCAAACAAGTATACTGATCAATTACTATAATTTTTGTTATACGTAGAAAAGATATCCAAATTATCTCACAGAAATAAACATAAAAATATACCTGTTGGTAGTAAATTTTAAAATATCTTGCATTAGATATTTTAATTCCAAAAATCTTAAAAAATCCTGTTAATTATGTAAGATAAGAGAATAATTAGTAATAAATAATTACATTAGCCAAATTTCTTTCGAAAAAAGTTTGGATTGTTACATTTGCTGAGCAAAATTTTAAAAATTTGATAGTTTAATTAGAGATAAAATATGCAGCAATTAATAATATTCCAACTAAGAATTAATCCAAGAACTCATTAATCCATAACACCTAGAGATATGTAATTCAGAGATATAAATAAATTTTGAATTTTATGCAACAGCCAAACATTAACTTTTAATATTTTGGTATAAACTCTTTAAGTTATTACATTGAAATACATATATAAAAAAAATTTAATGTCACTTTTGAATGTTTAACAATAAATAATTTAAATATATATTTCCTTAAATATTTTGAGTATAATATAAATAATTTATTTAAGGTTTGTATTTTCAAATATCTTAAAAAACAAATATTTTCAAAAAGTGTTTATTAAATGAAAATTAATTAGTAACATATTATATGCATGGTTTAATTTTTGATGCGGTATGCAGATTACACAGAAATTATTCAAAATCATAATAGATGTAAAAGAATTTAACTTTAGTAAAATATGGTGGTTGTTGTTAAAAAGAATGTAAATTCTTTTTATCCTGGCAACATGGCACTCTTTTCCTTGTTTGCATGTAGTAAGTCTTTTATGTTAATTTTTTATATTATTTCATAAATGGCATTCATTAAATTATTTTCCTATTATAAATTTATTAAGTTTACAATTATATTCACAATAGTTATCTCCAGGATAGCTTTATTATTGCAGATTAATCATCAGATGTTACTGCAAAAACTCATTTAACCTTGTTTATGCAACAAATAGGTTGATGCATTACCTTGATTGTGCATTACAAATAGGTAACGTTATTAAAAACAAAAAATAATTCTTCTGAGTACTCAAACTTAATACATACGCTTTTCTGGAGGTTGAAAAATAATTTTTTCCCACAAAATGGTTATGATTTAAAAGAACTACCGATAATTTTTCAAGATAACAAAGGAGCTCAGATAAGTCTTATATATATGAATTAAATATATATAAATAACATATAAATATACATTATCATTTTGTTCAAGATGTTTTTAAACATGGTGAAACATGTTGTCCAATGGAATGATACTCACTTTTAAAATGATTGCATACTAATATTTACAAATGAAATAATTGCTTGATTAGAAATTCTTATATTACCTACATATGCTTTTTTTATATAAACTTTTTTTTAACAATATCATTGTAACACTAATACATAAATTATATTTCATCAAAAATTGCTATCCAGTTATAAATAATCTAATAACAGGATCATTCCGAAAATTACAAGTCGTTATAAATATTATGAAAATGTGATATTTATAGAGAAAAAAATTATATAGAATGAAACTTTCCTCATTTTTCTTATACATCACCTCCTGTGCTTAAACATTTTATTGCATCCAATCATGTGCTTCAAAATTACCATATTAAACTCTTCTGGCAGCATTTCATTAAGCCAGATAGTCATTAAACTTCATACTAAAAGGTACAATTGAATTAAACCTTTTTACTAAGACTTAAAAAAAAAAAAAGGAGAATTTCTTCATGACTTCTGTCAGTCTTCACAATGCTTTGTCAGCAAATTTAACATTTTATTAACTTGAAATAGTTCTTGGACCTTGAAAGTGAGAGTTTATGACTGAAATGATCAATTTGCTTACTGGACTTGCAACAAAGAAGTACAAGCTGGGAATTCTGAAATTTGTGAATAGATTTGACAATTGTTTACATATAGAAGGTGATCATGCAGAAAAAAATGAAAGAAAATATAGGGCATGTAAGTTGTTTTTTTTTCCCATACTGTGTTCTCAATTTTTATAAAATATTGGTCATTATTTTCTGGATAACCACTGTATTATGATCCAAAATCTTAAATTTTCTTTAGCTGTTTTTTTTTTTTTTTTTTTTTTTTTTTTTTTTTT
>JAPDSC010152088.1:66896-79669 GCA_026290005.1 Latrodectus geometricus
TTTTTTTTTTTTTTTTTTTTTTTTTTTTTTTTTTTTTTTTTGTGGATTTCATTATTTGGTTTTTTTTATAAAAAGAAACACAAATCTTAATAAACCAAAATAAAAGTAAAACCATTGAATTATACATTAATTAGGCAGATGCTATAAAATTAAAAAATTAAATAGTAAAAATAAATTATATAGCAAATCCAACATTAATATTTTATATATCAGTGAAGATTTTATAATTATTTAATATGATGTATAGTAAATGTACTATAAAATTATCAAAGCATGATTTTTAATTAATTACTGTAATCAAAGCATGATTTAAAAATGAAAACACAAATACCTGTTAGAAGAGAACCTTAATTCAATAAGTGAATTTAAATTTGGTAATGTGGCACTTAAATCTTTAGTTGTTAGACGATAAAGTATTCGAAGCTGAAAAAAAAAAGAAATAATCATCATCAGCAAACAAGAAATATTTTAGAAAAAGTTATTTCCTATATTTCTAAATATTTAACGTATCACCTGTGCAATATTTTTATTCAACAGAAATACTCCATATTCAAAAGGCTTTCTGTCTCTACCTTTCACATGCAAAGGAAACCTATTTTAAAGAAATTCATTTTTGAAAACATTTAATATTCATTCATATACCAATCATCAAATTTAATGAACAAATATCAAATGGTCATTAGATTACAAGTATTACAATTTTAATATATATTAATTTTTGCTGAAGACATAAATGTTATGGAATAGATATGCTCTCTAACTATTTTGATAAAACCCGGGAAAAAAAATGGAAGATATCTATAAGTATCAATTCAAAAGAAACAAATAGAAAAGGTTTAGAATTTTATATTGCCTTAATTTTCTTACATCCTATTTCATTTAAATTGGCAAGATAAGGAGGTGAAGATTTTTTATAAGATGTAATCATATATTTCAGGTTGTAACAAAAATTTTCCAACAAAAAACATATAAAAGTAAGCACCTTTAGTGCGAGTAGTAATCTCTACACAAATTTATGAGTTTCTGCCAACATTTTGGTAATTTTTTAAAGCCTTCTGCCAAGAAGCTTAGTCATGAATCTATTAACAGATCAACCTTATTTGACTTTTTGTGCGGAATCAAAGGTATGATATCAGTATTTTCTTATAATGATTCTTTCAAATGATATCATTATAAAAAATCATTATAAGAAAATACCAACAAGATAAAATTTTCCTACTTTTGTCCAAATAAAATGTTTTCAAATAAATTTAAAATATACCATAAACCGGAATGATTTTTCTGCTAGGCAATAACACAATAATCTATCTAAAATCAATACATTGCATGGCCAAACCGTACAAGTTGGCAGCTATGAATAAAGTAATGATCGCCAATACATAAATAATGAAATTAAACATGGGTGTAAATATATTAAATAATGAAGAGAACATCATGAAAAATTAGAGAATCTAAGCAGTCTGTACCTATGTAAACCTAGTACTAAAATTAGTTGAATCTTTAATTTTATAAAACTACATTTCTAACATCAGAAATAACAGTAATAGCAAAGATAAATTCTTTTACTCTCTGGAGTTATCTGGTAGACAACTTGATATGTGATCAATGATGCTGGATCGTGAACCATAAAAATTGATCAGGTATCGTAATGGGACATTAAGAAACTGAGATATCATGAGAATAGTGTGACACACATAGCCTAAGGCAACAGCGATCATCACATCATCATGACCTATAAAGATATCAAAATCAAAACGATAAGAATTGAAAGTGATATCACACTAAATAATAAATTTAGAAAATTCTATGATACTTCCTATAGTTAAAGAATATATAATTCCTAATACATCAAAAATGACAAATTTTTAACACAAAAATTAATATTTTTCTTTCATTTTTTTCTATAAGTCATTTTTAACTACTTTAAATATAAGTCAAATTACAAATAATTGTTTTTATAGATTTGTAGGATTTCAGGTCATACAAATATAATTATAATTTATCAAAGAATGTATACTTTTGTCATGCAACTCACTGAATTGAAGAAATATATTTATTGATTTATTTTTGACACCAATATTTTTACTTTAATTGGCTGAAATTTAGCAATCAAACATTAACAAATAAGAAAACTTTTTAAAATTATCATAGTACTCATTAGGAAAAAAGCCAGCTAGAGAGATTAAAATTTATTAAACACCATCTGATTCCTGAACTTCAGAAATTTTAACATCTCAAGAAAATCTCATGGATATTTTTAAAGTCAGTACTTTAAAAAAAATTAGTTTAAGATGGGAATCGTTTCTGTGGCCTGAGGCATCAGGAAGTTGAAAATCATAAACAAATTAAACAAAAGTTCACAATATCTCAGAATTAATACTTTTTTACATAAGATTGTATTAACTTTCTTACATAACTTAATTGTTTTTTATTTGATCTACTAAGTCCTTGTCTTCAGAAATTGGTCATTTTTAGACAATTTCACAAAGCATCATTGATTTACCAGTCACCCAAGCAAGTAAACAAAGATATATTCTTCTTCAAATAAAATGAAAATAATTGTGAATGAGTAACATAATCAAAAATTTAACATGTAAGATTGCATAGATGAATCTGAATGGTCTCTGATGTCAAAAATAGGATTATTTAATACATATTTTTCACCTTCATTAATGATTTAGCACATTTAAGCATGTAATTATCTATGAAATGATATTTCATATCACAATAAATTGTAAGCTTAGAGAACACCTCATATAATTCTTTTGGGATAGCTTTGAATTTTTTGGTGTTTGATCAGTTTTCTTAGTAACCCGACATTTTAATTGTTGAGAGTGATAAAAATATTTTATAACACATTACTTTGGCACTCTAGTGTTAATGTTGTTAAGGTACTCAGTATACTCGTTTTAAATTTTCATTTTATTTCCAATTCTTAAAGGACTAATTCAAATGGATTTTCAAGAGAGTTTTGTGAGTCATTCCAAAATTTAATTTCCAAATTGTGTTTTTTTATAATTTATTACATTTAATTCTTTGGTTCAATTTAGAATTAGTGTCTATTCCATGACATTTCTTGATTTTTGCTTTCTTAATACTAAAAATTTTGCTTAAATATTATACTAAATCATATTTGTTCATTCACCTATTAGAAATTTTACTGTTCAAAATTTGCTTAAATAATAATTGTCCTTAAAATAACCTCAAATAAATTATGATAGCTCTGCAAACACTACAGTAAAGGATAAAATGAAGCAATTCACCTGCAAAATTTTCAGAATTTGGAAGATGCACATTATGTATACTAAAACCTTTGTGATCGGGAAACTGAAAAAGTAATGCATGGGAAATTCATATTAAAAATGGGAATCTAATGTGTACTAAAATATGCACAAAAATATGGATCCTAATTTATCAAATAAATTAGAAAACAACTTACTTCTACTATGGGATAAATGCAGCTTAACTCTGATATCAATTGCTTTCGTCTTAAATTCAGTTGAGCCTCTGATTTTAAAAAAGATTCACGATATTCACTATAAGATTTTGACAATTCTATGCATTTTTCTAAAAATTTCTTTTGTTCTTCTATTTTTTTGTTGATTTCATTCCCTATAAAATATTTTTGCAAGTAACATTTATAAGTGCAAGATAAAAAGTTTTAACTACAATTAAAGCACAGAAAATCAATACAACAAAACTATTGAAAAATAGCATACTTCACATAAGGAAATAAAAATAAATAAGAAGCCTTTATAAGAAAATATTAAATAAAAATAATGAAAATTATTTTTACCAAAAGATATTTTTAATATTGTCAAAGACAAATATCAAATGTATATAAATTAAGATTTTTCAAACAAACAAAATCTAATATTTTCAAAATTCAAAAAAATTTCAATGCATCTTATTAAAGATTATTCTTAAAGTAAATAATTCTTAAGATTTTTTTTTTTTTTTTTTTTTTTTTGAAATATTGAAAATTGTTGTATATTTTGCTTAAGAGGGATTGCATATTTATTTTGTTTAAATTTTAGATATCCTCAGAAGATAAACTTTCGAGAATCTCTAAAATTTTAAATAATTAAAATAATAAATAAAAATAATGGCTGTTTTGATAATTCATTGATCCTTTATGAGATAAAATCCCTATTTCTTTTCTGACTACCAGCATAGTACAAAAATCACAAAAGAAACAGAATGTTGGGCAATTACATGTTACATAAGGTTCAGAACGAATTTTACAAATAAAAAAGATATATACAAATGAAAACATGAAAAATAAACATCACTTCATTGTGATTTGTTTCCTTAAGTGAAGGGAAGAAACAACAGAAATGAAAAATGATTTTTGGTGTAAATATAACACAAAAAAACAGGCATTGTTTACATTAATTTGTGCAGCAATAACACCAGAAAACTTTTGTATCAATCAACTATATATTGTAAAATTTACAAATGAGCAAATTGTTTGAAAATTTTGGAAAAATTTGACCTTTCCTCGTTTTGAGTCTTAAAAAAGATTTAAAAATATTCTCTATGCTTTGAAAACAATCTATGTATGAATCATGAAGAAGGAATATAGGACAGATTCAATAGGATCCATAAAATCTCTCAATAATTCCTAAGCAAAAGAATCTTATTAGACTGGCACCATATAGCAAAGTACTAATTCTAATTAAAAAATACACAAGCTTAATGTTATAAAAAGTTTGATGTTCATTAATATTGAAGTGAATGACATTGTCAATACTGTATTACATAAAAATAATTGTTTAATCTTCCTTTATTTAGTTTTTTACTAAAATTTCCCATCATTTCTCATTAATGAATGTAAATTAACCTTGTACTATAGTTTTCATAAAGCTTAAATAAAATAGTAACATCATCAATGAAAAATATTAACATATCAGTAGAAATTTAAATCAGTTTAAGAGATTTAAAAAAGCAACTCACGTTTTTTAATTAAATCCTCTTTATACGTAAATATTTCTTTTTCCAAGGAATCACAATTTCGTTGTTGATATCGTAACTCTTTGCGAAGAATGGATGTTCGTATCTTAAGCAACTCTCGCTGTGCCCGAATCTGGTGCATTTCTTGACTGCTCTGAAGCCTAGCATTGATGCTGTTTCTGCGCAACTGCACAGCAGCTCGAGTCTGTTTTATTGCTCGTTCAATAGTTTTTATTCTAATTAACAATATTTAAAAACATATATTTATAAAGTAAAATATACTCTCAATTAAGTAACAATTTAAGTATTTTTTAATTGTAACCATTAAGAAAACAAATTTACTTTTTAAAAGAAAACACTGATTTTTTAAAAATAAATTTTATAAAAGATTTTATTTTAAATAGCTAATTGAAAAAAAATATTACAATATTCATATTATTTAATAATAATTTATAATTAAATAATGCATGATTATTAGAAGTTAAACACACCTAATTTTCAAATAAAAACATTAGGTAGGATATTTTTGAGATTCATGGTTATTTTCAATTTTATATATTAAATTGAGGAAATTTTTTGGATATGAATTTATAGACATGTGAAAAAAACAACAGATATATTAAATTAATATGCTATAATTATAGTGCATAGTTCCAAATTTCTCTCATTTTCTATTACTAAAATTGTATATATCCTAAGATTCACAAGAACAAATTTAAAGATTCAACTAAAATATATAAGCATTATAGTTAATTTGAGTTTTATATTTTTCACATGCAATTATGATTGGAAATTTGATGACATCCTAGTTATAAACAAACAGAACTCAAAAAAGTTCATTCAGTATATTTTAGTCTTATAAAGTAATTAAATTTGCTAAAAACTTTAAATCTGAATCTGGTTTTTGCCACAATCAATTTTACATAAAAAAATTACTTCCTTTTAAGTACAAATCATTGCAATCTTTATCTCAAACCCTTTACACTAGAAAAAATTCTTACATATTGTCACAAAGTAACCATTACAGAATAGTATTTACAGCATATGAATAACAAATTAATGTGACTTAGTACATATATATTTTAAAGACATAAAATCAAAGCACATAATGAACACAAACTTAAAATAATAGAATCAGGTCCCAAAATAAATTTCAAACTAACATATATTTTAAAAAATTTATATATAAAAATTAGAATAAGATAATGCGAAAGAAGAGTTAAAGGGAAAAATAATAGAAAAAATAAATGACTTCACAAAAAATACAAGAACAAAACTACCTAGACAAAGTTCTTAATGTATATGAAGTTCTCAATCCTGTTGCATCTGCTTCTAATACATCTTTAATACTGGCATCATAAACATTTCCACTAGAATGCTGTAAAAATAATTATTTAGTTAGATATAATTTATTTACTATTTGAGAACTGGCATTAGTTTAAATACTTTACCTGATAACTATCACTGCAACCATAATAACCTTCTGACATACCAAAAATAATTGTATTAGGTTTAAAATTCTTTCCTTCTTTAGGTACCTAAAATAAATAATTAAAATAGTGAATAGGCATTCAATTAGTATATAGTTTTAAACTTTTAAAGTTAATTTCACAAACTATTATTACTTTGAAATACAAAAAATAAGAAAAATCCTTCAGAGGTTCACTCATTTTTGAGTGGATACAGGGTATACAGCGACCCCGAAGTATTAGAACTACCTAGCATCAGGGGGTATAGTACAGTACCTTAACTCCTAGGGATTATTTCAGGAGACCAGTCCTCCAGGTGGGATTTCAGCACGGGGTTAACCTTCTGTCTTAGAAAAATCCCCAGATACAGAAATCTCAAGAAGAATTTTCTGGACTGACTAAATTTCAAGCCTTCTTGACGACAAGGCTTGAAATTTGGATCATGAAACTTATGCATGCTTTATAACAGGGGTGGAACCTAAACAAGCTCTCACTGATGTTATACATACATATATATATATATATATATATAATGGGGATATTTTAGCAGTACAAGAAATGGGGTAGACTGACTGGTAAAGGAGTGGATAAATGAAACTAGAATATTACAAGATATACCAGTTCAGCTGTGGTTTTGTTGTTAGTAAGAAAATAAGGTTGATTGGTTTGGGTTTTCTGGCGCAAGGTCCAAAAATTACAAGTTGCACCCAAGAAAATAAGGGATAAGGTTATTGAATTCAAACCAGTTAATGAAAGGATTTGTAAACTGTGCATTAAGAGAAAAACCCAATATTTCACTTACATATGCTCTTGCCTCTGAGGACAAGAGCAGTGAAGAGAGTTCTATGATTGCCTCTACAAGACTATATTGAATGCCACCCAAGTGATATCAAGGCTAGTAATTGATGCCTTGATTGCAAAGATTGGTAGGGATGAAAATCTGAGTATATTTATGGGAATCCACAGTCCATATAATGATTTTAATAACAACACTCTCAGGCATGTGGATTTTGTCACCTCAAAAATATAGCATATACAAAATTTAAACATTCGTAAAGCAATACAAAATTTAAGCATTCATTTAGTAAATATAAAATTTAAACATTCATAAAGCTACATGGAAATATCCTGATGGAAGGACTTTAAATCAGGTAGACCACCATAGATATATGACACAGAAGTAATTTATAAGATGTTCCCACATTTCAAAGAGCAAACGTGGACTCTGATCATTTTCTCATAATTTCAAATTTTCAACATAAAATACACAAGATCTTTCTATAAAAAGAGAGAATATAATATCAAAAGAATTCATATTCAACAACTAAAGAGAACCGAGATATGTGGGAAGCATAAAAAATCGCATGACAGGATTTTGACTGACAAAGAAACAATTCCTTTAGAAAATGTTTGGTATAATTTAAAACAATCAATCAATTAAGCTTCCGAGAAAACAATATCAGAGTGGCAAGTAAAGAGAAGAAATCAATGGTTTGATGAAAAATGTGGATTGATAACAAATAGAAAGAATGAGGCATATAAACTGATGATACAAAAACATTATATTAGGGATGCAGAGCTGAGGTATGAAGCTTTTTGAAGGGAGGAAAAAAGATACACAGAACGAAAAAACGATTATATCTAGATGAGTTATATCAAAACATTGAAAGTCTCAACACAAAAGGAAATTAGAAAGTTCTACCAACTAGCAAATGACAAAAGAGCAACACTAGAACCATAGCTTGCAAAAAGGAAAATGGAGAAATTATAAAAGATATGGAAGATATGGCATGACTTCTAAATGGCAAATGCTTCTAAATTTTAAAACTATGCTAAAGGTAGAGATAATGATGAAATAAGTATAAATAATATATAACACATCTTATATGATGAAAATGACAGAACAGAGCATGATTCATCAACTCTTTATGATATTGAGATGGCAATCAAGAAACTAAATCATAATGAATCTTCTAGACCAGATGGTATAAAAACTGAACTCATAAACATCAATAACATTAAGCTAAGTAAAGAATTCCATAAACTTGTTGCATTTGGACAGTTGTAAATGTTCACTGAATGGGAGGAAGGATTAGTCCAATTTATAAAAAAAGAGAGAAGCTGAAAAATTGTAATTACAGAGATAGCTCCCAATTGAAGATAATTACAAAGGTATTTTACTAATTCTTAACTTGGGTCTAACAAAAGCAGATAAAGACTTAGAAATCAACACTAGCAGAACAACCAACAGTCCATTTGCTTGTGTTTGCTGATGACATGGATATTACCGAGTGAACTAAGCAAGCTGTTGTTGCTCTTATCTCACTTGAGAATGCAGCACATAAGACAGATTTAATCATCAATGAACATAAAAACTAAATACATGATTGCAACAAATGGAAATGTAGATACAAACCCTTTGAAGATAGATAACTACACATTTGAGAATCTCAAACAAATTAAATACCTGAGTACAATGATTTTAAGCTGCAATAATCTAAAGATTAAAATTAAAAGTAGGCTAGCTATGATTTTAATAGATGTTTCTATGGCTTTAAAAACAACTAAATTTGAAATATATCAATATTAAATAACAAAGATAAGTTTGTATAAAACCTTGATGAGACCAGCTATCCTGTATAGGAGTAAATGCTGGACTTTAAACAGCGCAAATAAAGACCTTTTATATTAATTTTTGAAAGAAAAATTTTAAGGAATATTTTTGGTAGAATAAAATAAGACAACATTTGGAGAATAGCCCATAACCACGAAATATACAAAAAGTATGATAAATCTTATATTTTAAAGGTTGTGTAGGTATCTTGTGTTAAATGGCTGAACCTGACACCTTTCCCACAAAAAGAATCACCTTATCCAACACGAAGA
Source organism: Latrodectus geometricus (assembly GCA_026290005.1). Classification (NCBI taxonomy): domain Eukaryota; kingdom Metazoa; phylum Arthropoda; class Arachnida; order Araneae; family Theridiidae; genus Latrodectus; species Latrodectus geometricus. The sequence continues at coordinate 76,205 of JAPDSC010152088.1, forward strand.
GAAAACGGAAGACCCCCAATCAGATGGCTGGAAGAGGTGGAAATGGATTTTAAATTGATAAGAGTGAATTAATGGAAGACCATTTCATGAGATAAGGGTATATGGGAAAAATAAAGAGAAACAGTTTTGACTAAGAATAGGCTGTAGTACCAACTAAGAAAAAAATATATTTCCCAAAATGATGCTTAAAAATTTTATCTTAATTTCTCATTAATTTATTTTAATATATAAAATATGAAAAATTAAGGCATAAATACTTAAAATTTAACTTTACAAATTAAATAGATTTAGACACACACACACAAATATGCTTATAACTGACATTTACAAAATATTAAAAAACTCACTTTTGACGCAGCATATGGTTTTGAAGAATGAACTAAGAATAAAATTTTCTAAATAAAATATTTAAAGAATAGCTTTTTAAAAAACAAAATATTGTAGAAAATCAGTATCCTTGAATAGAAAGTTCCATTTTAAGAAAAAAAAAAGTATTTGAGGGACATAAACTAATAGAATAAGACAAGTTGTTCTAAACTTACATTTTCAGTTAGTTTCGAAAGTTTCTGTACAATTATTGATCAGTAAGAAGATGCATACTTGTAAAAATTGCTGATTATATAAAATTAACAAAGTGCATCTCTTTAATAAATATTTAACAGAAATTATAAATATAAAAATATTTCTGTTTGTGTTTGCAATTTATCATAATGGAAACTAAATGAAAATTGCCATGCAAAATGCTTAGCATTAAGCAATTTATTTTCTCTGTCCTAAAGCAGGAGGTAATAATTTTTTGAGATATACAAATAATAAATAAATTAGTTTTTAATCTATCATTTTAGTTTTTCAATTCAACTGTCTAAAGATATTGGAAAAGGATATTTTTCTGACATTGAAAAATATTTATCAAATATCCAAAAAAAAGAGAATACTCTTTCTATATCACATACAAAAATACAAGAGTTACTTGAATAATTTAAAAATTGAACTACTTTTAGTTTATTACAAATATATACTTTGATTATAAAATATTTCTTTTTATTACTGTATTATAAGACTTATATTACTATCTAATTGAATATTCAATATGAAATTAGAAAAAATAAACAAAAAAAAATAAATATTTTAAATACCTGTTCTCCAAGATAAACTAGTCCAGAGAAAAACACAACCCACTCTATTAAGAGAAATTTTTCTTCTTCAACATTCCAAACTTTCACTACAACATCTAGATTTTCATAAGGAAAATAATGTATTATATTGCTGTACTTAGTGGAATATAAAAAAATGCTTGTAAATGAATTCTTAGCAATTTAACACACTGCTAATAATTTATCATGAAAACTAGTTTAAAAATTATCATTTCAAATTTTTTTTCATTTTAAATTTTTTATAAAAATTGTGAGAAGAAAAACTTATAAACAAACAAGTCTGGTTATTTCACAATTTTGTTTTTGTTTATCTTTACTACAAACTGTAGTGGCCAAAATTCAGATAATTTTACCTAAGTCTTTTAATTTAAAAATCATTAAAAATTTCAACAATTTACCAAATAGAAATAATATAATTTAATTTTTTTTTTCTATTATTAAATATTAACTCAAACCATAAATATTAGTAAAATATATCCAAACTGTTTTCACAATGACTATATTTCTCACATTTGAATAAAATTCCTTCAAATGAATACAAATTCATAGCATGCAAATTATAGAGAATAAAAAACACAAATTTTTCAAATTTTGAGTTTAGAATTTACATTTTATTTAAACAATCTATAATAAAAAAACTAAATGATTATAAATGATTTTTCTAGTAATATTTTACATTTGTCAATTTATATCATAATTCATTAGTGTGAAATATTTTACAATTAATACATGCAAACATATAGGTAACAAAATGTAAATATTTTTCCAATTACTTTAAAAACAATTTTTGAAACTAATATTTTCAAAGAATAGTTGAAAAATATGCACAAAAACTTTTTTTGAAGAATTGCAATTCATAATTAAATGAAAACAGCAACATTTGATGCACAAGATTAGTTATTAAAACTAAACTTGTGCTTCAAAATTCATTAAGTTTAATTATGAGAAACACAATATTTCACACTGTTTTAAGTGTGAATTATGTAAACAATAGGTTTTTTTTTTTTTTTTTTTTACACTAAAGTATGTTTTTTGTTTGGCAGTCATTAATTATTATACACAAGGGATTATTTGATGAGAATTTTTCACTTTAAAATGAATTTTTAACAATAAAATATAAAACTATATACTGATATAGAAGATAAAGCCAAGCCACAAGCTGTTGAGCTGGAAACACAGTATTATTAGAAATTATATTATTTATTTACATATATATATATATATATATATATATATATATATATATATATATAATAAAGGAAAGAGAAGGAATGCAAATTAAAAATGATATTTAAAAATATTTGATAATTAGCAATTTATAAGTAAACATTTCATTTTAAACACTTGAAAAATATACTACGCTAGTAGCAATTAAATATTCAATATAACTTAAGAAAATTGAAATAATGAGATGATCACAGAATGATAGTAATCAATTTTACTTCAAGAATAATAGATATATCTACAATATGTAAAATATATGTTAATTAGGTATTTTGGTAATACAAAAAATATCTACTTCAAGCAAGAACACAATTTGAAAGCAATTATTGAAGGGCAAATTGCATAGAAAATTTGCATTTGTTATTTTCACAATTACGTAATCAATAAATGGATAATGTTGCTTAATTAGCTGAGGATCTTGTGAACCATTGGTGATTTTTATTGTGTCATAACATCTTCCATACTTTTCATTTAAATAAAAATACATTTAAGCCTAGTATGATGTTTTTTAGTTAATATTAAGCTTTTTCTAAACGAATATATAACACATTAACTTTGAACACTTTTATTTATATCAAGAAATAAGATACAAATGTCTTATTCAACAATGTATAAATAATAATAAAACAGTTATATTTTTAAAAGTAGGCAAAAACTAAAAATTTTGAGAAATAAGTGGGACAAAAATTTTAATCAAATTAATATGATAAGAACTATTAATGCTTTTTTGCATTCATAAATAACAGCTAATCAAAAGAATAATTGTATTTGCCATACACACCCATACATAATTTAATTTTAAATTCTAAAATTATTTAAATGACTATCCAAGAACCTTATTTAAATATTGCAAGAAATCATACAGAAGGTTTAAAAATGTACATTTTTATTACCTACAATCAAATTATTTTTCAAGAAAATAAAAAAAATGGCAAATTTTATTTCAGGAAATGTTTTCATATAAATATGCTTCATTAAAATAACTTAAAAAGTTCAAACAAAAAAGGATACAAGCTAATGATGTATCCACACTATCAGGCAAATTACTAGTCTCAAATTCTTTCCAAGAGGGATTCTAGAAGATCAA
>JAPDSC010152088.1:89944-132531 GCA_026290005.1 Latrodectus geometricus
AAGCTCACTTTGCTAAAAAGTAAATTGATATTGAAAATTTTTCATGAGTTACACTGTTAGAAAAATGCAATATCATGATTTTTTGTGTATATATATAATTCTCTCTAAAATCATTAATCATTTGTGCATAAAATTTTTCAGAAAGTAATCATGATAAGACGAACAAATAAGGGATACCTAGGGCTCCTGGCATTCAGAAGGTGATCACAAATCAATAGATGACGCAGATTCACTTCTTGGGAAATTCTAATGTTTTCCCAGGGAATTGTCTGAGTGTGATATCCAAATAAATCATCTATAGAAAGAATCATAAATCACCAAATAATCCTCCTCTTTTGTGATTTATTATCCACCTAAATCCCCAAGAAATCATCCAAAGAAAACAACTGAGAATGTTTATAAATACTAGATATTGTAAAGTCAAATGTACTTCTGTTTTACAATCTTGAGAAGAGAGCATTAAGTTTCATATCGACTCCATGATTTATCAAATTGAAATTACAAGATTTCAATGGAAAAGATTTAAACTCATTAGTCATTTGATACAAAATAGGATTTTTACATAATATTATGCGAATATACTAGTTTGGGGAAAAAGTAATCCATTATTTTTTCGGTAGACGTCTGTAGTGATCGATATCTCGTGAGGTATATATCAAACAATTTCAGATTTATGCTCGTTGGAAAGGTGACATTTGACACTAAAATATCCTCTTGCGGTTTTTGTTTGATTCATTCAGTTACGATTACAATGTTTTAAAAATGGAAGACAACAAACAGAAAATTCTATACATTTTCGTTTTTCTCTTGAAACGGCGAAAAACATAGCTGGGTGGCTAAAATTGTGAAAGGTGTTTATCGTCCTATATAACAGTGCTCCGCAACGTTTTTTTATTCGTGGCACACCAAAAGCTTTTTCTGGTTTTCACGGTACACCAAATTTAATAGGTATAAATATAATAAAACTACACGTATACACATCAGAAAATAATACATTAATTAATATTTTAATTCGTTTTATTTTACATATTTACGGTATTATATGTACATAACATATATAATTAATTACAAAACTACAATAATACAAAAAAATAGGCAAAAAGGGTAATTAATGTGATACTTGAGCTTGTTTCAAGGAACACAAGTATTTTATATTGGGCTCGATATTTGATAGTGCAACTCGAAGTTCTTGATCGAGATTTTTTAAGCAAGACCGCTTATCATTTTTAATTAAAACAAGTGTCGAAAAGCTTTGTTCGCATGAATATGTTGTTGAAAAGGGGATTAAAATTGAAATAGCCTGTTTTGAAATTTGAGGATATTCATTCTTAGCCGAAATCCAGAAAACATCCAATGGAACTTCTCCAAAATGTAGTTTTAACGTCCCGTCGTTACTCAATTCAATAAACTCTTCTTTAAATTTAAGAGAAAATGCATCAACAGATTTTTTTGCATTAGTTGCAAAAGGATTGCGAATCCAATCATATTCTTCACTTTTAATCGAATGAAAATAGTAGTCGAATTTATTTTCCAGTGTTGTTAAATGGGATTGGGCCAGATCGATAATTAATTGCCTATTTTCAATTATTGTATTATGAACCCTTTGAAACGGTTGTAAAGAGTTGTTAGTTAGTTCATTCTGCCAAAGTTCCAGTTTATTTTTGAACCCTTGCAATTTGTCGGAACAGGTTAATAAGTTTTCATTCGGACCTTGCATTTTTTTATTAAGTTCATTAAGATGGTCGAAAATGTCAGCCATATATGCAAGTTTGGCGATCCAACTGTTATCTTCGAAGTGCTGGCCGAGTTCGGGCATATTTTGATTTAGTAAAAACTTCGCATTTCACAGCGAAGTTCAAACAATCTAGCCAACACTTTTCCTCGGGATAACCAACGTACTTCAGTATAAAATAATAAAGATTTATGTTCTGAACCCATTTCTTCACAAAGCATTTCGAAATTTCTTGTATTTAAAGCTCTTGATTTAATAAAATTTATAATTTTGATGCATTCATTCATAGTTTTTAAAAGTTGTTCTGGTAAATTCTTCACCATCAATACTTCCCGATGTATGCAGCAATGTGTAAATTGTATTGCCGGATTTTGTTGTTTTACATAGGCAACAAAACCCTTTATGTTACCAGTCATTGCTGCGGCGCCATCAGTACAAATACTCATGCAGTTACTCCATTGTAGATTATGTTTTTTGAAGAAATCATCAGTTACTCGAAAAATATCCTCTCCAGTAGTTCGTTCGGAAAGTTTTTTACAAAATAAAAATTTTTCTTTTATGCAATCTTCGTCAACAAAACGTACAATTGCAATTAATTGTGCTTGATTTTTAATATCCGTTGACTCGTCAATTTGAAGAGCAAAATTGTTAGCTGCGATCAATTTCAAAATAAGCGTGTTCAAAATATCTGTTGACATGTCGCCAATACGTCTTTTAATTGTTTCAGCTGACAGTGAAACCTTACTCACTTCCTGAACCTCTTTTGGTCCAAGCATAACTCGCACAATTTCCATACATGCTGGTTTAATAAGTTTTTCTCCAATAGTATGAGGTTTCTTTTCACGAGCTATTAATTTTGCAATGTAATAGCTAGCTTCTAATGCTTTATCGGAAACAGATACGGTCGACATCATAAATTTATTTTGTTTTAAATTTTCAGCCAAAAACCTTTGAAAATATGATATATCCTTTTTAGCACAATTCGGATGTTTTGAAGTTAGATGACGATTTAGTTTACTGGGCACCATTGAGTCGTTTGTTAATTGTTCGTTGCAAATTACACATAATGGTTTCGGAGCCGCTTCATCGCCGCACCAATAAAAGCCATAACGAATGTAGTCTTCGGAGTATTTTCTATTCACAATCTTTCTTTTCTTAGCAATACTGCTTGTGCAAGGTTCATCATCTTCTGCCCGAGAAGTAGATTGTTTTCCAAATAAAAATTTATCCATATTGAAATGGGCACAAAAATAAATCACGTTAACAACAAACACGAATGGTTAATTTATAAACTTCTGCGATTTAATTTATAGGGGTAAGAAGTGATCTGGTTGTATGTGTCCAGTAGAAATTCGTATCTAACACTGACAATATTATATTAGGTTCGTTCTAAATCCTAAACAACGCTGTCTGCTGACTATTGAATTCTGCGCAATCACTATTTTTCAGGAACAGTCGATATAAACATTGTGCAGGGGGTTAGGAGCGTTTCTATTGGTTGTGATGACATTTTTTTAGCTAGAGCCGTATTCGCAAATTTAATCTACAGAGTCCATCTTCTATTTACTTCTTTTGACATCCATTTCTTCTATTGTGTGAATACATTATAGCAAGTGCTAAACAATTGTTATTTTATTTATGGTTTTGCATTGAAATATAGTAAGTATATACAATTCGTTTTTATAAATTGTAAATTTGTATTAGAGTACATTGCATTAAAATAAATATGTTGTGTAATTTCAAGCGGCGGCACACCTGTGTTTCAGCGGCGGCACACCTATGTGCCGTGGCACACCGGTTGCGGAGCACTGCTATATAAGACTGTAACAACCAGTTACGTACAATTTTTGTTTCGTCGATTCCGTTCAGGTATTTTGATGTTAGAGACGCACCTCGCATGTGGATACAGCATCGTCGAAAATGTCTATAAAATATCAAAAATGATCGAAGTTAACCGCATGTCAGCAGTCGTAACGTGCAAGATCTAAAAATCTACATGAAAGGTATTTTAAATCTTTTTACAAAGCGAATCCAAAAGAAGTTACATAAAGTTCACGTAAAAATAATGGATTTCTTTTTCCCCAAACTAATATAATAAATAAATCATTTGTAATTTTTCAAGATCCTTAAACTGCAGTGACAATATCTTCTATTTGCTGATTTAAAGTCTGCTGAAAAAGATTACTTATTGAAATCAATTTATTTGTTTCTTTGATTGTTTCGGCTTTCATTATTTTAAAATGCTTCTGATTTGTTAGTTATTGATAAAATATTGTTGGGGAATTATTCCAGCAGATCTGTTAATGGGTTAAATCGAACTAACAATTCGCATACTAAACGCTTAAAAATTAAAAAATATTCTATTCAATTATTCAAAAGAATTAACTAATCAATCGCTTAATGTGCTGTTAATCTTCCCTAGTCCTTTTTCAAAAAGCTTGAATTCTTCGTTGCAACACCAATATTGCATTCCTTCCACATGTGTTCAATGTTAAACTTTATCTATATTTTAACCCTAATTACCCTACTGGCCATTAAAATTGCTACACCAAGAAGGCGACATGCTACAGATGTGAAATTTATACAAAAGGAAGAAGGTGCTGATATGCAAATGATTAGCTTTTCAGCACATTCAGACAAAGCAGGAGCCAGTAGCGACACCTACATTGTGTTTAAATGAGGAAATTGTTCAGCCGGTTCCTCATACACAAATTGCATTTGAACGTTGTTACTTGGTGAAAAGCTGTTGTGATACCTCGTGTAAGAAGGAGAAATGCGTACCAGCACGTTTCTGACTTTGATAAAGGTCGAATTGTAGCGTACCCGGATTGCGGTTTATCTTATCACAGTATTGCTGCTCGCGTCGGTCGAGATCCAATGACTGTTAGCAGAATATGGAATCGATGAGTTCAGGACGGTAATACGGAACGCCATGTGGGATCTCAACGGCCACCTATCACCAGCAGCCGAGAAGACAGGCATATTATCCGCATGGCCGTAATGGATCGTGCAACAACGTCACGAGTCGTGAGTCAAGAAACGGGGTCGTTTAGAAGACAACAAGTGTCTGCATGAACAGTTCGACGACGTTTGCAGCAGCATGGACTCTCAGCTCGGAGACCATGGCTGCGGCTTCACTTGACGCTGCGTCATAGACAAGAGCGCCTTCAATGGTGTGATCAACGACGAACCTGGGCGCACAAATGGCGAGACGTCATCTTTTCAGATGAATCCAGGTTCTGTGTACAGCACCATGATGGTCGCATCCGTGTTTGGCGGCATCGTGGTGAACGCACACTGGCAGCGTGCATTCGTCATCGTCATACTGGCGGGATGGTATGGGGTGCCATTGGATACACGTCTCGGTCACCTCTTGTTCGCATTGACTGGTGTGTTACGACCCGTGGCTGTACCCTTTTTTCGAGCCCTGCGAAACCCTACGTTTCAGCAGGATAATGCCCGACCACATGTTGCCGGTATTGTACGGACCTTCCTTGATACGGAACATGTTCGGCTGTTGCCCTGGCCAGCACGTTCTCCATAACTTTCACCAATAGAAAACGTCTGGTCAATGGTTGCCGAGCGACTGGCTCGTCACCAAACGCCAGTCACTACGGTTGATGAACTGTGGCATCGTGTTGAAGCTGCATGGGCATCTGTACCTGTACATGCAATCTAATCTCTGTTTGACTCAATTCCCAGGCGTATAACTGCTGTTATTACTTCCAGAGGTGGTTGTTCTGGGTACTGATTTCTCAGGATCTATCCAGCCAAATATTTTGAAAATTTAATCACTTCTTATTTCTAGTATAGTATATTTGTCCAATAAATATCATTTTGTTATTTGCATTTCTTTCTGGTTTAGCAAATTTAATGGCCAGTAGTGTACATTTTAAATTTCAAAATAATTTAGTGCATGGACATTAGTTCTCTGGTTAGTTTGAGCGTTGATCTCGTTATCGGAAAGGTAATGAGTTCGAATCTCGACCCAACTGAAGACACTAATGGTGTCTGTGACGTGTAAGATAGATCGTTTTTGTAATGACGTCCACGTGAAATGATACAAATGGAGATGGCTGCCAAAACTTCTACTTGGGCACACATCTTCTAAATTACGAGGACAAATTTTTGGAGTCATGCTGACACATCACCTGGATGCCTCATTATATATAAAAATATCATCACTTGCAGTAATTAAAAGGTGAAAATTCTAGTATCTGAGCATTGTAAGCAAAGAGTAATTAATTGTATAGCCGCATTTGCCTATACTCTTTCGAAATAACAATATTGTTGGAGGTTATGCCTTAACTAAGTTTGCTCTTAACATTTTTAAGATTAATTTTTTTTTAAATACCTGAATTGTTATCATAGAGAGTTCTAACAAAAATATATTACTTCTTGTAAATTCTACATTTAGCAGTTAATTATTTCTCATACTCAATCAGTACATTATGCAACATACACACTATTCTCTAATTTGCATCCCTTTATTTAAATTTTATATCGAAAGCATTATGTTTTCTCATATCCATTTAAGATGAAATTATTATTATAGTTAACTTTTATATTAGATGATCGTGTATGAAACTTACTTAAAATGCAAGCAGCAACAGTATCTCTATATATTCTAAATGGGGGTCGTTTTTTTCTCTAATTTGTCTATATTTAAAATTTCAATAAAATTACTTAGATAGTCTTATATCCCATTATTTTTTCTAATTAACAATAAATCTTGTTTGAGGCTGTCTTTCAATAAAAAATTTTCTTAACATTAAATTTTCACATCCGGTATAGTTTTTTCGAAGCATCACTGATATAATAGTTTCTATGCATTATACACCAATTCATTATATACTAGGATTAATTATATATACCTCAAGCAGGATGTCATAAATTATGAACTGGTATAAATGCAATTGATCAGAAACAATCAGATAATAAAATTTCATTTTCCTTATTAATAAATTTTCTTGGTTATCAGCAAATGCTTTTTCAGACACATTTTTATTTCTCTAGAACATTATGAATCCATCATCATTTATTTGAAAGTCCAAACATCTACATTAGTGACCAAAAATTAAGGAAAAATCACACAAAGAATGATAACTTTTTCAAAAAGCAAAAACCATTTTCAATGAAATTTGAATATGTTGGTAAGTAAAATTAATCGAATAATATGACGTTATGCAAAATGGTGGCACTACTGTCGGAACACGTCATTTGCGAGGAACATAAAAATGGATGTCTCAGAGTAAGACGATAATTGTCATTGCGTGTCTGAGATTGGAAATCTGGTACAGCGAAATTGCAACATCCAGGCATTATTTGACAACACAATTTCGATGGTGAGCGATTGGAACACTAGAAGCAGGACAAAGTCATATAGAAGTGGCTAGATTGATGAATGTGAGTTCGACCGAGATTCATAGATTTTGACATGGATTTGGTATCCAGGATGCTCAGCCAAGTATGGCAATGGGCTACCACGAATGGCGATGATCGATATTTGTCATTATGCTCATGAAGAAATAGAACAGCAACTACGAAATAGAACAATACTATAGAATTCAGATACTCCCTCGCCGCGAGCTCTGGAATGTTGGTATCCAGATCAACGGTGCAACGAACGAGGTTTTTACATGAGAAGACCAGTCATTTGCGTTCCACTCACGTCATGCCACAAGCGGGAACATATCCACTGGGCACATGATTAATGGAGGACTGTTCTCTTTAAGAATGAGTCCAAGTTTGTCCTCGAAAACGACGGTAGGCGCTCTTTCATTTGGAGAGAACATGAAACTCATTTTCATTTATCAAAAATCCGTATGCATCTCTTTCACGAATTGTATTTGGGGTGGTATCTCTTTGGGTGGACGCACACACCTCTATGTGCTTACCTGTGGAAATGTTAATACCCTTAGAAATGACATCCTTGATGCCTGTGTGCGCCCTTATGCCGGGGCAATAGGTGATGCTTTCAGATGATAAAGCGAGATCCCACATATCTTGCATCGTGAATGCTTATCTTGAGTAGAAAACAATAAAGCACATGCTGTGGCTAGCTTGATCACCGGACCTTAATCCAATCGAACTCGTTTGGGACGTTTTAGGACGAATTGCAACTACTCTTAATCCCTCTCTTAGGACCATAACCACACTTTCAATTGCTTTGGAAGATCAATAGCTTGCTCTTCCTACATAATTTATAGACCACATATTTGAGAGCATCATACATCGCTGATTGTGCAGTATTGTTTCTCGGATCATACCCTATATTAAAGGTATTTTTCTATACTAGACTTACATTTTCCATTTGTTTATTGTATACATATGCTAATTTTCACCATAATTGTCTGGTGATTTCTTTTTTGTTTATTTGTACCTCCCTATGTATTGTATAATATGTATGTTTCTCATTAAATTCCATGATTTTTTTTTTTGCGTTATCGTCATTATTCCTTAATTTATGATAACCAGTGTATATATTAAAAGTGTATTCCTAGCACTGTTATAAATATTCTCTAATTTTTAGTTTTATTACCACTTGTTAGCCGTAAATTTAATAAGGCTTTTGAAATATTATTAAATGACATCTTACAAGAGAAATAGGTTTTTCACTTCTAACTTATAACGTATTTCTGAGTTTACTGTATAACGTACATGTATAACTTTTAACGTATTTCTGAGTAATTTTTTTTTTCAAGTACATTTTTCTATATGGAAAAATTATCTAACTCTCAGCTGTTTTCGAACAAATTAATTAAATATTTAAAACGTTATTTTTTCATGGATAAAGTTATTATGTTCTTATATTTAAATTTTATTCACAGAAAGCTATGTTATTATTTCAAATGTTTTATGTCAGCTAATCATGAAATTATAATCATAAATAACTCTTCCTAATATTCTAATTCTGTAATTGATGAGAAAACTAGAATCTACTAATTTTGAATGCAATATAATACATTTTACAATTTTAAAAGTGAACAATATTATATACACGTATATGTTAATTTCGATTCAGAAAAAATTAGTTTCTTATAAGTATTATAAAAGTAGTAGTAATTTCCTTTCCCCCCCTTTTTTTTGTCTAGTGCCAGCCAGACTGGCAGTTTGGGTGCGCAACCTCGATCTCAAGTCTTTTTTCCCATTAATCCGCGCGCTCGTTGAACCTAATAATCGTAAATACATTAGTTTCATTACACACAATGGACAATATGATTTCATAAAAGTTCCTTTTAGTTTATGCAATTCTCTCCAATTATTATAAAAATATATACGTTCAAATTGTCTTCAAATAACTCATTAATGACAACACTGTTAATATTTACATGGATGACTTCCATAATCCCTTCAAAAACTGAATCTGAAGGAATTTCAAAGCTTGAAAAAGTGTTCTAAGCTGCTTCTAATTATGGATTAGAGTTCAACTTTGAAAAGTGTAGTTTTCTGCAACGTAAGATAAATTTTCTTGGCCATATAATCGAGCAAGGAATCATTTGTCTCTCAACAACTAAAAAAACGCAGTCATGAATTTTCCTGAACCTAAAACAGTTCAATATTTCTGGTGACTTCCGAAAATTTATTAAAGACTATGCATTGATCGCAAAACCTTTAACTGACCTTTTACGAAACAAAGTCCCATTTACATTTGGCCCTGAATAAAAACAAGCTTTCTTAACTTTGAAACAAATCATCAGAGACTGTACTGCATCCTTTTCAGCAAAATGTCCTATTACAAATACACTGCAATGCCAGTTTGAAAGGATTCGGTATTATGTCTCTTCAAATGGACTCTCACAATAATTTCTATCCAATACACTACATGAGCAGAAAAACATCTCCACAAAAAGGGAAATACTCGAGTTATGAACTAGAAGTTTTAGCGATAGTCGCAAAATTGAAAAAATTTCGACTCTATCTTGTAGGCACAAATTTACATAGGCAGTCAAGCTTCCCGAAAAGCATTGTCTAAAAAAGACTTACCACTCAAAATAGCTCGATGGGCTCTCTTCTTGGATGATTTGAATTTCAATATACTCCACAGAGCAGGACAACAAATGAAACATGTTGATGCTCTCAGCCGTTACACAATCATGGTCATACAATACAACACAAAAATAAAAGAAGTAAAGATGAGTATACATCAAGCATAAAACAACTAGATCAATTGATTTAAATGAAATGAAAAAAAAAATGATATTTTGGCATAAGCAATTCACAGATAATTTGGTCAAACAAGTTTTATTTCCTTAATATACGGAAGATTGTAGAAAATGTTTTCACAAATTGCATCCAATGCATACTTTCTTCAAAAAAACTTGCCAAACCAGAAGAATTTCTACATCCAATACCAAAAAAAGGACTTACCGCTTGATACATACCACATAGATTTCCTAAAACCCCTTCCATCCACAAAAAAAAAAAAAATAAATAAATAAATAAATAAAAAAAATTACAAATACATTTTAGTAGTAGATGCTTCCATAAAATTTGTTTGGGTAAAACTATACTTTAGAGTGCCCTTAGGCGCCATACCTGTTCGTGTCGATTATAGTGCTAACAGGTACGGTTGAACATTAAAAAATAACGCAATGTCCATTGGATTTTCAAAATTCTAAAAACGATAAACGGTGAAAATGTGCTTTAGGTCCCCTACTTGGCGCATTTTCAAAATCGCCGATGCCATGGCGAAAATTCTACCGCTATTTCAAAGTGAAACTTAATTAGTGACCAATGAAAAGGCTAAAACAAAAGAGTAATTAATGAGCATGCGTGAAAAGGCGCATCAAATTCGCGAGTTGATGAAGTAGGGGACCTAAAGCGTAATTTAACACGATAAACAAATCAGAGCCTCGACTGGATCTAAACCAATCAGAACACGATTCGATTTTGTCCAGCTTGGCGAGAATCAAAGAGGCACCCTAAAGTATAGTCTAACCAACAAAACTAACACTTGAAAATCCTAATCAATGGTACAAGCACATATCATCACTACAACGAGTTATCAACAGCACCATATTTACAGCAACCAAATTTACACCATTTGAGCTTTTAACAGGTATCAAAATAAAGAACAAAAATGACATCAAAATCAAAGAGCTTCTGGAAAAAGAAAATTATCAATTGACACTACAAAATAAGCAGCAAATGAGTGAAGGCGCCAAATCAAACTATTTTAAAGTCACAAGTTAAAAACAATACAACAAACAGCGAAAAGGAACAAAGAAATATAACATAGGAGACAAAGTCCCCATTAAGAAAACCCAATTTGGTGTAGGAAAGAAACTGCGCCCACAAACTTATTCTCTTCCTACGAAATCGTGAAGGTACTGTGTAATGACAGATATATCTATAAGATAGGCAGATACGAAAGCTTGAAACTAATTTCCACATCTGCAGATTTAATGAAACCATGAAACAATTCTTAAGAACTTTTAATTAAAAAACTATTGACTTATATCTTTTTCTTTTCAACTAGACAAAAACAATTAAACTTTAATTTTTGCCTTTTTTTAATTAATTACTTTCTTTTTATATTTTAATTTACTTAGCAAATTGGGCGGAGATTGACCACATCAGAAAAGATGAGTGTTGTATACTCCAGACTGCAGCGCCACCGCTACTTCCCACTAATCTACCCCGTCATTGCGCGGGGGGAAATGCATTAGCCAGGATATTGTAATAGACGCTCCTGTAAACTAAATATATATTTATTTACTTAAAGTACGTTATGATATATACATATATCATAAAGCAATTTTACATATATACTTTCTTTTCCCAAACCTTGTCTTTCAATACATTTTACAAAATAACCATTCATATCGCAGTCATTTTGAAATAACATTATCTGTTGAGAATACATTACAAGAAAATTTTTATGTTAATATTATACACAAATATGAAACTAAAACTTAATGGCATCGAAAATTCTTTGATATTTGTTTTTGGCTTTAAACTAAATTTTCTCATAACTTTTCATTAACATTTAATTTTCTTCTCAATCGAGATTAACATATAACTTTCTTCTCAAAGGAAAGTTATACATAAGAGTATAAAATATAGTTCACTTTGAAAATTATTTCGTTCTTTTATATTATTTCTTTTAGAAAATGACTGATTAATTTTATGAATTAATATTTATTACAGTTATTTTGTTTGGAGAACTACATAATTTTTATAAAATTTATAGGTTTTGTCGAGAAAATAACTTCATATTGCATTTGGGTTTTCCTAGCTCTATGCCACAATTTATCAATTCATATACCTATAGTTTATGAAAAGTCAAAACACCTATATTATCCTTTTATTAGCTTCCGTTTGACAATTGTTGCTCATTTAATTTGTCTTCGAAGTATTTTATAAAACAAGTGTTCTTTTTCATAGAAATTAATACGGATACACCAAAACTATACCCCTCAGACTTTATTAGTGAGATACCCATTTCTTACACAATACCTTATACTAAGTTTTAATAAACTTTGTATAAGGAAACCTGAATGATTCGGAAAAAACACGAAACATTTTTTTGATATCTAATAAAAACTTAAAGTTACGATTTGAAACCCATATCTAATTGATAACTTTGTGACATTCTGAATCGTGTAACCTAGATTCTTAACTTGTAATGCAATAATATTCCGAAATATTAAAATATCCATAAGCTCTAAAAAAATATTTCAACTACCATTTTATTTTGTCCACACCAATAATCCCATTAATTATCCACACTCTCTCTAGTTCCCGTTAAAAAGTATTTATATTATTCTATTTAATCTCTTTTTCGTAATTAACGTTCTAAATATCGTTATAAACATCACCATTAATTATCACTATTAACTACCCACACAATATAAGTCAGTCATAAATTATGAATCTATGTTTCTTTAATTGTTAAAAGACCAAAGAGCTACAGTAAATTAAAGTTAACTATGAAAATATACAAATATAAAATTAGTAGAAAATCTTATTTTTCTACTAAACTTAACCACATTTTACTTAAAACTTTAAGTAATTATTTTAAAATCCGAAGTTTAATTCACAACTTTAAAACACGAAAAGTTTATGACCTTTCAACCAAATTGATTTTGAAGAAAGCATATTTCACTACCTAAAAGCACTAATATAATATAGCTTTGTTTCTTCATTCTTGACTTTTTAGTTTAAAGAAACATCTGTCATTAAATATATATATATATACATATATAATGGCTAATATTGTCTGATGTTTTATTCAAGCATTTTATAGAGTTAATATTCTATAAAGAGTCACATGGCCTAATACATTTCAATTTCAGCACTTCATCTATAGCTACTAATATCCATGTTCATTAAATTCTTAAAGATGACATTTGTATCATTGTTAAATGCTAATAAATCATAATTTCTAATCTAAAATTATTTTTATTCAATGTATTTTTAAAAACATTTTTAAAGAAAAATGATTATTCATTATAAACAAGGAAAATCTATATCTTCCTTTATAACTTAACAAAGAACTGATTTTAAATGGAATAATAATTCTGATAACTAAATGAATGAAATAATTATTACAGGATTTAAAATTAAGTCATTAAAAAAATTAATTTTTTGTTATACAACTAATTCTAATATTTTGCTAAAAGATTTAAAAATTAAAAATGAGATTGATCGAAATTAATAGTATGTGATTTTTTGAGAACTATTTGATTGGATAATCTAACCCTTACAGAGATTTAATGTGTATGCATTCTCAAGGTATGCTCCCTAAGTATATTAAATAGAAATGAACTCTTTTGCAACAAAAAAATTTTGACTTTATTATTTTGAAACCACATAAGGCAACATTAAGGCATAATATTTACTGCGTAAAGCTTCTCATGGACATGATGTAATTTTCACTGTTGCAAATTAGGAAAATTCCAGAGCACCTCACTGATAGAGATGCATAATGTAGCACAAAATCTTTCTAACACTAATCAATATTGTCTGGGATTAAAATCCGGAAAAGTGTGTTCTGAAGACTGTTTTTATGTTATTAGATCATGCTGAGACAAACTTCATAGTGATTATGAGATTGAAGCATTGCCTACAGAACAAGTGAAATTTAATCTTTATACTGAACTTTTCAATTGAATGAAGCCTGGTGGTGTAGTGGTAGCGCTAAAGTAGTATGAATTGTATAATGAATTAAAAAGGCATCACTGAAAAAAGTATTTTTATTCCTTTTTCAGAATAATATGTCAATAGCATTTTATCTGAAAATGGATATGTTCTCACATCACAACGTTTTGTTACATAAATTTAAAAAATAAAATAAACTCACTCAATCTAATAAATAACTTAATAAAAATTTCATTACTCTTTAACCACTTCTGTGCATTAAAACAAATGATAATTTTAGAATACTGAATGCATTATTTGATTAAAATTAAACTATGTCACATACAAAGTATATATTAATACATTAAAAGAAGCATCATGATGAAAAATACACATTTTGAAAAACAATAATAAAATTCGTTTCTAAGAGTCATTTTAAATCTAATTTGGATTGTCCATATCCAAATAGGAAATAACAAGATTGTCTATTGAAATTTTCTTTCAAAAATAATTCTAAAATATCTTTACATTTTAAAGTGCTTTTTTTCTATGTTAAATATAAACATGATTATGTAAGCAAATATTATTATATGTTACTTAAAAATATTACATAACATTTTATAATTTAGAGCATATAAAACATTTAATAATTTAGAGCATATATTCAATATGGTATAAAATTTTTTAAAAAATCCAAGCAGTATTAATATAGTACATGTATCATATGTAAGATAATTAGAAATTGCAGAAGAAATTTTTTTTGATATTCTTAATCTCTAGAGAATTTTACAACCATAAATGAATATTGTTTGAAATTTATTATAAATGAATTAATATTTTCAAATTTTTAATAAGACTAAAAACAAATATGGTAAAATAAATCAACAACTGACAAATAACCCTTATTGATCCAAGAAAATAGTAAAGCACCTACTATCAACTCATTCATATAAAAAATTATATTGCTTAATTATGCATTCACTATTTAGAACATCAAATCTCAATTAAAAATTATTTAAAGAAATTATTACAGAAATGTGAGATGGTAGCAAATAACTTCAACTGTGTCATCAAAAAAGTTTTTAAAAGGCATTATTGAATCTAATTTCAACCATAAATGAACAGATTTCGCAATGTGATTATTTAATAAAGTGCTGAAAAGTAAGGATGTTAAATGCATATGTTAACTTTCAGTTATTGCTTGCACACAGAAGTAGATAAAGAGACATAATCATAAAACTCATTTTCACAAATGTATAAAACAGAATGAGGCTGAGATAAGTTTCAAACATCAATGCTGCCAGTTAAAAGATTCTCACAAATTGAGCAGTACATTTTTCAATAACATTGTCTAACAGTTAAATATAATGACACATTCAACAATATATTTACATAAAGATCTGGTAACAGATTTTTCCCATGTCATTAAAGTTATAAGAACTTATATAGAATCAAGAAAAATGAATCTGATTTGAAAGTACGAAATTGTTAGAAAATTTAAATATTACACATAACCATTAAGTAAATATATATATAAATCAGATTTTAATGCAAAATAAGCAACAATTTAGATAAAAATGAATGTTATGAATAATTATGACATTATAGTTGCATTACTGCTATGAAAATTATTTTTAAGATCTTTAAAATATGATATTATAACTTTTCAAGATTTATGCAATTAAAGGTATTACACACACCCAAATAAGTAGGTATAACATGAAACTCTTCTTTAAAAGCAAATAGGAAAACAATTTGGATTTAATTATGGCACAGGTGAGTCAATATAATTCTATACATCAAGTTTTCATTTCAATTATATAACAACCAAATTTTAACAAATATTTGATTACAGCTGCAAAATAATGGACACATTAATGTTTTAGCTAGAGTCATTTTTACTAAATAATATAATTTTGCATTGATGATTGCATAATAGAATTTGATTATACATTATAAAATTTAAAAGCCACAAGTTAAGAAAAATTTAACAATTTATGTTTTGTAGTATTAAAAAGAAATATTAATATATTGTAGTGAAATAATAAAATACATACTAACATGTGTGTGTGTGCATAGTAATATTTTTCACATACGCTCCTATTATTTCTAAATCAAGTATAAAGAAATACTGTTACCAGATATTGAAATAAGATTTAATACTGAATGAGCAAATTATAACAATGATCATAAGGAGCAATCAAGGAGCTCAAAAATAAAAAGTCGCAATCTAAAACATCTTGTCACACATTGAAGAAAACAAACACATATACAAGCAATTTCGATTCCTTTCTCTGGTGCTTTTAATAGATCCGTGGAATGTATGAAGCTCCTAGTTGCAAGTTTTCTGATGCTGATTCAGTATCTGATATATAATTTAGGATACGAGTATTTACAGATTTAACACAAACAATTATTTGTTCTGAATTGCGAAAACTGACTAATTCAAGTGTGAATTTACTTACAAATTCAAGAACAAAAAACTATATTTCATTTTGACAGAGGAACTGACATCAAGCAAATTATTTTCGTCAAAGCAAACAAACACTGCATTTTGTTGCAATGCCAGTCCCACAGTTTGAAGTACTTATTAACCTGCATGAGTCTGATGAACTGCAATGAAAAAAATGTCACTCTTTCCACCAGAAACTTTAGTAGTTGTATCATCACAGACAATATGGCACTAAATGTTTTTCATGAATGAAGAAATAAAATGAGAAATCTAACAAATGCAACAAACTTAAACAGCTGCATCTAAACAATATTACAAAGGTAAATAAGAACAAAAAGTATTAGCCATAAAAATCTCAAAGTATTTTATTGAAACAAATCCAATAAAAGTCGGGATATAATTAAAAATTTCCACCACAATCATTATAGCAGTTATAGTGATTGGATGCACCTGAAATAATCAACTATGTTAGGACTAATACTGGATGGGATGATTAAAAGTTAATACGCACCCACTGGAATATAAGAAAATAGCTACACCATTTTATAAAGACAGCACTTTTAACAGGTACTTCATTTCTTTATCAGTATTGTTTCAAAAATGAAACTTCAAGTGAACAGACACTACTTTACAGTCAGGTCTCCTCAGATACAGAAATATCATTTATAACACACAAGTCCACACTCAGCTTTAAAATATCTTATACACAATTAAATTTCAAAGCTATACAGGAATCAATCTTCCGCATGTGATAATTTTTTTCACTTCTTTAAATATATCACAAAGGTTCTGTGGTTGTAGCCACATTAATTTATTAATGCTGATCTAAAGTAAAAATACAGCCACTCAGAGAAGACAGTGGTTAGTGGCAGTAAACTACAAGTTCATCTTTACATAAAGCTTTCCAAGGGCTAGATAAAAAAAATGTACACAAACCCTGAGGCACAGAAGTAATGGGTTATCCGGTGTTAATTTTATTTGTATTTACATCTTACAGCTTCTTTTGCTGCCATTATTAAGTCATAAAGGCTTGCTAAAGGTTGAGCCAACTTTAGGAATGGATGCTAGAAAAAAAAATATGATTATAAAAATAACTTTTCAATTCATACATTTAACAAAAAATAATAATAAAAGAATTTTAAAGTTAGAAACTGGTTTTTTGAATGCTACATGACATTTAGTTAACAGCACAAATATACAATTACCTTAACAATAAGATTAAGTTTATAATTTAAAAAGTAATCATGAAAAAAATGAATTATTTTGAAACCAAGTATTAAAAATGAACATAACATCTTCAATTTGTAAAGCAAATACTACATATATAGTAATTGAAAAATACTTTACTTTTCAATTTATTATTATTTTTAAAATGATTAATCTTTCATTAATCCTATTTTAAATTGATAAGTATAAATAATAAGCAGGATCAATCAGGACACATTAGTATACACAAACGCTTTGGGATATATCTTTTCTTTTACAGAAAATTTTAAGAAATTATATATATATATATATATATATATATATATATATATAAGAATTCATGATCGAAAATTATAATTCACTGGATTAAAAAGTTCTTGTATTGAGAAAATATAAAAATTTTAGTTTTTAAAAATTTATAGAAACTAAACAGAGACAATTATCAAACATAAACTTGGAAATAGAGTATACCACCATAAATATTATAAATTCGTGTCATACTGCTTAAACACATTGAGACATTACAGTAATACTAAATGATAAATTCTCTAATAGTAATTAAAAGATTTTAATATAAACATATTTTGATAAAGTTGCCATTTAAGAAGTTTTCAATTTTAACTAATTATTCACCTACATCACACAATTATTACTTTCAAAGGCAATACTGTGAATGGAATGAAACTACTAACTTTAAGTAATTCATCGGCAGTGCTCCGATTGTCCACATCTACTTCTAGGCACTTGTCAAGGAAGTCCTGGAAAATTGGTGATATTTTATCTTTTTCTTTGAGTTGTGGTTTCCCATTTGTTGCGATCAGATATAAAGCCTAACATTAAGAAAATAAACAAAATGTCATTTAAAATCATTAAGTTCATGGATATTTTTATGTATTACATATGAGTTTTACAAAATAGAAAACCTAGTATATTGAAATCAGGGCATTTTTATCTATATATACATATACTATTTATCAAAAATAAATAAACTTAAGTACAATGGGGTGAATAATATCTTGATGTGCAGTAAATAATGAAATAAAATACATAAAATAAACTTTTAAATGGTATAAATTTATTTTAATGTGTTTAAATGTTGCAAGCTGAAGCTGAGAGTGCTAAGATGAGCTTGATACTTGATTTACAATTTTTTTTCATCAACAAAAAGGAATACTGGAAAAAATGAAAAATTTAAGTTACAATGATGATTTATTTTAAATAATAAGGAAAATATACAGAAAATTCAAAAAATTTTAGTAAGTAAGACAATAAAAAAAAGTCTTAAACATGTTATTTTATATTACCGTATTTTCCTGTATATAATCCGCAGCGGCGTATTAACCGCGCGGTCGTTTTTTCGAGTAAAAGGAAAAAAGCGGCGCATAATCCGCAGTGACGTATAATCCGCGGCAATTTTTTTTCGGCGAATAGTCTAAAATATGTACTGCTGATAATATAGATGTCACATAAAATAAAAAAAATGCACAATAGGATTAAAAAATTTAATGAATTGTATAGAAAAAAAAGCATTTATTATGAAAAATATCAGTCTAGATCCAGTTCATCGCAAAATGCGATAAACTTGAGATGAAAGCACAATATCGATCAAAAGCGATAATTTTGAGAAGAGAATCTTGTAAAACTTATCGATATTTAGTTTCTAATAACTTTTAAAATGATGTTAGACATACTTAAATAAATATATATTTGCTTCGTTACTATTTAAATTAAAGAAATGGATTATTTACAAATTGCGTATTTTATACAATTTTTTTTATACCGCGCATGCTTTGTTTTTCACTTCACATTAACACATTTGACGCCATTGTTTTTATTTGCTTTCGCCATAGCTTTTAATTTAAAATCTGCTGTGTAACTTAAAAATTTTCGTTTCAATATGACGATATACGAATTCGAATATTTTCAAAACGAAACAGCTCATGTCAAGGCAAATTGCAAAATGACATCAGTGAATTTACAACCGTAAAATCTTTAAGAGGAACCGAATTCGTTTTTGAATGTAATTACACAAAGCCGATTATAGTTAATAACTCAGGTGTGTCTTGGTACCACCCGTTATTTATTTTATGAAACATAAAGAGTATTTCTTTCAAAACTTTCCTGATGGAGAATGATTTTTATCAGATAATCCGCGGCGGCGTATAATACGCACAACGAAATTCGGAACTTTTTTAACACATAATCCGCGGATTATATAAAGGAAAATACGGTAACATTTACATGTAATAGAATAGAATATTTCCATTTTAAAAATGATAGAAATCCAGTCTTTTAAAATGCAGATTTATCATCATCCCCCCCTATTACTTGTTGAAATTTTATAATCAAAAGAGTAGTTTTAAAACAGAACTTTAACACTTCTACTATTCTAGGCATATATTTGATAATTAAAAAATTCTTTTACAATCCATTCTTATGATTAAAATTATTTTTAGAAAAATCATGTTCGTGCATACAATCTGAACTTTTAAAGAATATTATAACTGCACTAATAAAATCTTGTTCCTAAACTTATTAGTTCTAAATTCAGTAAATAAAGTTTATAACACTATAAATTTTAGAAATGCAAAATAAAAATATTAGGTGAAAAATTTTTTTTCAAGATACAAACCCTAAGAGGACTTTCATGCATATAAGGTGGATCCCCCTCAATCATTTCAATTGCCATAATACCAAGAGACCAAATGTCTACTTTAGGTCCATATTGCTTTCGAGTTACGATTTCAGGAGCCATCCAATAAGGTGTTCCCACCATTGTTGTTCTTTTGCTCTGTTCTGGTGATATTTGTGCACAAAACCCAAAGTCAGCTAAAAAATAGAAAAATAATTTTTTTCAAATATTTATACAGCAGGAGCTTTTTATTGAAATGTAAAAAAAAAAATGAACAATTTTATATCAGAAAATATTGCAATCAAATGACATAACATATAGGTAAAAAATAAGAGTTTTGTGTGTGTGAAGTTGATCAGTATAAAATCAGATAGGTTTTAAAAAATTTAAAGTAAAAAAATCTATAGAATAAAATACTTCCTTAGGTAATACAGCTGTTTCTTAAAAAATATTTTCCATGATAATATCCCCATTACACATAACCACCATAGTTCATATAAATTTAAAAAGAAGATTAGTGGGTATTAACATATTTGTTACCAAAGGATTAAAACTCAAACATTAAAAGGAATCAAATACATGGAAACATTAAAAGTGATAAATCAAATAATCAATTTTAATACAATAATCCTTTATAACAGTTTTAACAGATACTTAAAAAACAATGTTTTCAAGGAAATAAAAACATTTTGTCAATATTTTTAATAGACAAAAAATGTTTTGCAATATAACTGCTTAATAAGTTTTATTTATCATATAAAAGAGAACATAAACTTATGATATATTAATTGCATAATTATTACATTTTAATCATAAAACTAGATATATTAAAAAAACTGATCTCTTCAACTATAATGCAATGTTGTATTAACTCATACTGATAATATATACACTAAGAATAAATATACATACTACATTATGATATTTAAATTATTTTATAAAGGCAAAATTATCAACAGTTTTTTAATGAAATTTTTTAACTGTTATCTTAACTTGCAAAAAAATTTATATAAATGTTAATCTTATTAACATTTATCTTTTATATAACACCAGCTGATCATATATATATTCTATCAATTTAATTAACTTTTAATACAATCACTTCAAACCAATTGTTTTCTAAGAAATTTTGAAATTAAAGTTCATAGATCAAAACAGTATTGCTTTTCAAAAACAAAATATTTAAGTCAAATTAATAAAGATGACTGAGAAACTAGCAATAAAGTTAAACCTTTAACCCCCCCCCCCAATAAATTTTTTTTAACATAAGTTTAAGAAAGTATAACAATTTCAATAAACTTAGTATTTCATGAAAAATAAGTTATATTTTTAGGAATTCAACCAAAAAATTAGTGTGGCTTTGTTTAATATGAATTATGAAATACTACAAACTCATAATTGAAGTGAGATTTGAAAGCAGAAGCTAATGAACCGAAAACAAAACTGCTGATCATTCAATTTGACCAACAAGAAATCTTTTTATATGTGTTACAATGCCAAAATATATCTTGTTATAGATAACATTTAATGTTTTCTTTAAAATTAATGAATGAAACCAGTTTCATTATAAAAATCTATTTCTGTGTAATAAAATACAAATAAACTTATAAAAATTGAAATATTTGTGGAAAAGAACAAGGTATTTATAATTAATTATGAAGCAACATAACTATTTAAATCAATTAAAACATACTTAATTTAATACTTCCGTCCATTCCTAATAAAATATTATCACTTTTGATATCTCTATGTATAATTTGATTGTAATGTAGAAATTCCAATGCTTGAAGAACCTGAAAAAATATTAACATCTTAGGAATAAATTCATATTTACTGCATTTTCTAATTAAAAATACAAAAAGCATATAAAGAGGTAATTTGATATAGAAAACATATAATCATTACTATAATTTCAGTAGCATTAAAAAAAATTGGTATTCTAAGATCATACAAAAAAACGTTGCAAAGTATTTCATGCTAGAAAATCAAGTAGTATCATAGATATGAAAATGAGGCCTATCTTTTTTCTATTAAGTAGAAATATTATTCAGGCAACTTTATGTTGCTTGACTTATTCTTGGTTCATTGATTTCTTTGCATGCAATCAAATGCAGTATTTAATGAGATAATATAGAGCTTTAAACAATAATTTGGATTATGATCCTCCAATATATTATACAGTACTCTTATCTCCTCACAAAAGAATAAAAAAAATGAAAGTAATTATTTTCAGTATTACCAAATGACCCAAAGTTTTCGTACATTCAATTAGACATAGCTAATATTAAATTTCGATAGCTGAAAGGAAAATAAACAAAAATCCAAACTAAATTTTTCATAAGAGGTATGAAAGATTAGTTAGGTTTGTTGCTCTACAGTTGATTTTTGAACATTAAAACATTAATCCTAATGTGCAAATTCACTGGGACTCACAGTTTAATACAGATTCCAAACACAGCATACAGCCCAAGGTAAAAATCAAAACCAAAAGTTGAATTAAATGCCAGAACTATTCAGAGAACAACTAAAATAATGCTAGATTTAATGTACAAAATATTTGCATACAAATATTGAATTTGATTATATGTAATTTTTCAAAAAATAAAAATACATAAAAAAGCACAATAAATTAAAATTATTTGAAAATATTGAATTTGTTGATGACAATATACTTAATTTTATATCAATAGACATGTATATAGGTTAAAAATAAGCTTGAATAAACTGACATATATAAATATTATCAGAATTTTATATAAATGTATATTTATATAGGTAAAATTAAAATATTTTAGTCATTCCTGAAAGTACAGGATCATATTGTAATCAAAAAATATAAAAATGTGGAAAATTTATCCAAATTTATGATGAAAGTGCTCATAGATCATTATGTGTTACAGTTTACAATAGTCTTTTATATAGAAGTAGGGGCAATATTCAAAATTCAATCATTTGTCCAGTTTAATTGAATCTAGAGTGGCATGACAATAATGCCTGAGCTTAATATTGCAGTTATTAAAATTATTACTTTTGGTCAATTCATAAACAAAAAAGTTATCATTATTGTAAAACAGATTTTAGTCACTGATGGAAACTACATTTTATTATTTAAAAATATTTATATCGGAAGACCATATTTGAATTATACTTGCTTATTTTAAGTATACTTAAGACAGTTCAGTAGAAATCACTTATAATGAAAATTATTATATAAATTTGAAATAATAAGCAATTTTACTTCTCTACAAACAGCAGCTATCTGACCCTCTGCCATGCATGTTTCAGTAACTACATCTGTTAAGGAACCACCAGGTAAATATTCCATTATGACCTAAATGTAAGAGTGAAAATGTCAAGTAAAAATACATAAATATTCTAAAATATTAAAATTATAGTCTGTGCACCACATTTAAATTTGTAATATACATACATCATTTTATTTCAAAAGTAATTAACATTCATTATTGAACCTATCATTTCCTTGCCACCATAATTTTAAAAACGGCTAATTTTGTTTTAATAAAATATTGTAACTCAAAACTTCAATGCCATTGATTATGCGTTAAAAAAAAAATTGTATTTTATTGTGTTATGCAGCTGCAGATAATCTGATAAATATTTTCTATCAGAAAAACTTACAATAAATTTTTGTAAGAAATGCAATTTATGTTTTATAAAATAAATAACAGATGGTGCCATAACTTAGCTGACTTATTTCAGCTATATAATCAGTTTTGGTCATTTACTTTCAAAAATGAATTCAGTGCAATTGTAGGTAAGGTATTCAGTTACCATTGGCTAAAGTCATTTTGAATCATGTCTTGTCATTAACTTAAATATATAGCTTAAACACTGCCCACTTCCAATTACTACTTATTAGATGATGCAAAAATCTGGAAGCTAAACATTTCTGAAAACAGCCATTTAGCTGTAAAAATCTCAGACTTCGTGAAAGATTGACAAAGTAGCTGTAGTTCATCACAGGGCTTTTAAAATTTAAATTTTTTGAAAATTTGAGGTCTACCATTTTGTGCTTTAAAAAAATTCAATCAAGATACCTTACTATTAAAATATATATTTTATATATCACAAAGCAACAAGTAGCTAGGATTATTTATTACTCATAAAGTGAATTTTTAAATGTTATTTTAATTGCTATGTGTTCTCATTAACTTGGTAACTATCTGTACATGGGAATAATATTTATAATCTTTTTATAGGTATTAACTTTATGGATGGATTATGAAATTGGATTGCTTGTTTATTTTGATAAAAAAAATTGCTGAATTGATTGAGAAGTACTGCATTCTCAAGATTTTTCATGTTTTTGAAGGGAATCAGTCATAATTAATAATTAAGAGTATAGTTAATAGAAAAGTAAATACTTTATTTTCACAAATGTAATTGAGAATGCTTAAATAAATATAAAATCATTCTTTGACACATATTGAAATTTTAAAACTAGTAATGTAAAAATATTTCCCTTTTCATATATTGGCTAAATGTTTATTTTATAAATATTAATGTCAAAGAATTTAAGATTTCAGAAACTTAAAAAAAATAATAAATAAATAAATAAATACAAAAATAAAGAACAAAAGTTTAACGGGCAATGTTATTGGAAAAATAAAATAATCCTTAATAATTATCAGATTGAAATTACTTTGAATTTAGCTATAAGGCTTTACTGAGGTAAAAATAATTAAATAAGAGTAATGAAAAAGTGCATTTTGTTTGATAAAACAAACATTCTTGTAGATGTGTGTATAGAATGGACAAAGGAACTAGCAAAAAATACTGTTTGCAGATTGACCTCTAAACTGATTCTCTATACTAACGTTTTATATTGGAATATAGAAGAGACATATTTCCCTTTACAGTATTCACTTTTGAGCAAAGACTGGTGGTTTGATTTGTTTGTAAATAAGTGTTCTTTTTCACATGCAGGAAAATTAGATTGGGGCCAACAGTTTAAAAGTGGTTTCTGAACCAATATAAATATACAAGCCTAAGATAGGATAAAAAAAACCTGAATCGGGCCAAAAGTCAGAACCATTGGACTTAAACTGACAACCAAGACTGAACTAGATCAGTTTTATGTATTGGATATTAAAGATTACAATTTTGCTTAAGCTATTATCACTAGTGTTGCTTATCACTATTATTTTGCTTTTTAAAGTGATGCAAACATGAGATAAAACAAAAATAAAGAGAAAATCAAAAATTTCCATACAAATTGTGGAATGTAAACATTTTATAAATTCTTAATACTTTTATTATTACACACAATTATAACACAAAATTAAACTACAATTATATATATATATATATATATATATATATATATATATATATTAAAAAAAACCCTTCAAATATACAAAATAATTGACATTTTCAAGTGAAAACAAGAAGTTTGCATGAAAACACAAAGGAAAATATTTAGAACATCTATAAAAATAGGTAGTAAATTTTCTACCTTTAATTATATTTATTATTTAA
Source organism: Latrodectus geometricus (assembly GCA_026290005.1). NCBI lineage: Eukaryota > Metazoa > Arthropoda > Arachnida > Araneae > Theridiidae > Latrodectus > Latrodectus geometricus. Next base: position 115,550 of record JAPDSC010152088.1, read on the forward strand.
ATCTAATATTAAAACATAATAAACATTGTATATTATATACATGGAAAATAATAATTATAATTATCTTTCTTTGCCATACATTAATGGATATTTATTTTGAAAAATGGATATAAATACACACAGATGCAAATTTTCTTTTACACACTATTGAAAAATTTGAAGCCAAAGTTGAATATGATATAAAGAGATTAGCTAGTATAAATTGAGCTGTTTTAAACCATTAAAATTTTTAAATTAAAATTGTTATTTGCTTTTAAAAGCTAATTAAAGATAATTATAATATTTATATCTTTAAAATAGATGCAAAAGGATTTAAGAGTATATTTTTGAAAATTTTGAGGAAAATTAAAATATAACTACAAAATTTGGGGGGGGGGGGGAGCAAACTATTGAGAATATGTAGGAAAATATTATGTCTAGTGATAAACTAATTCAATAATGCTTCTTTTTTTCGCAAAATGCACAAATTTCTTATTTTAAAGAATGAAATTACAACAAGTTTTAAGATGAATACTTTCTTTTAGGGATAATATTTTTAATTCAAAATAATTTTTTAATTATTATAATAATTGTAAATTAACCAAAAATTTTGTGTTTGTTCAGTTCGATTAAAAACGAATTAATATGAAAGATTATGGATATTTATAGTGTCATGTAAATAAATTTAGATGCAAATTTTTTACGTACAATATTAAACTTTTTAGTCATAATTAGCTTTTATTAAAAATATGCTTGTCAAACTGTTTACATTAGTACATAATTATAATTTTTGAAACCTGAAATAGAGTAATATTTTTATGATTATAAATACTTCAGTTAAGTAAAAGTATCTTACTCTTTATAAAATGTGATGCCTTACATTTTGTATTTAAAAAGTAGGCATATGTATATATAAATAGACAATTTACAATATAGAAGAATATAAATACCATGTAGAAAATTCTCAGTGTGTATAACACTAACAATTTTCTACACATTATTAATATGCAAGGCTATTTTATAATTATATACTTTATGTATATTTTTATTTGCTGATATTTTAGTAAGATTATAAAGTAACTTTTAAATCATAATTTTAATAACTTTATTTTTATGCTTAATAAATTTTAAAAGATTCATTAAAACTTTAATTTATCTTACATTACAGAAATATTAAAATATATTAATGCACACCCAAAGTTCTTCACCAACAATATAACTGTCAAGGTAATTGACTATATTAGGATGTTTGTTTTCTCTCATGACTAAGATTTCATTTACAATGAGTTCTTTTTTTGGCTGTTGAGGTAAGTTCATCTGTTTGATTGCTACTTCCATTCCAGTAGCTGATTCAATGGCAGTGTAAACAGTTCCAGATGCACTAAGGAAAAAAAATAAGAAAGAAATTCTGTTATTCTAAAGTAATTTATATATATTCATTCTAAATAAAGAAAAATAGAATTTAAAGTTGAAGACCAAATAAACAAATATTTTTGTGCTTTAAATTTCTGAAACAGCTAAGAGAAATAAAAATTATGATGAAATGTGCACTTGCAGTTTTAATTTTTCTTACAATACAGGAATATTAAAATGTATTAATGTATACCCAAAGTTCTTTCCTTAAAATATAACTGTCAAGGTAGTTGACTATATTAAGATGTTTGTTTTCTCTCATAACTAAAATTTCATTTACAATGAGTTCCCTTTTTTTTTTTTTTTGCTGTTGAGGTAAGTTCATCTGTTTGATTGCTTCATTTCTATATTGTTTAATTTTTGAAGACTTCAGAATAATTAATTATGATTCAGTTTGATTGAACTTTCAGCAATAAATGGAACAAAATTTTAGCTATCAAAAAAGTTTATGTTATTAGATTGAACAAATAATTAGAAGAGAAAGGTTAATTATCAACTAAATTAATATAAGCCTGAAGTGGAAAAAATTACACAACAGTAAAGTTATAGGTCGATGGTTAACACAATATAAACTCTGATATATTTATACTATTTATATATAAAGAATTTTTTTCAATTTTCTAAAAAATCAAATTTGGAATAAAAATTCTATTTCAATCTATTGCAATTTGATATGATAAGTGATAATGATAAAACAAATTTTAATCAATACCAATTATCAATACAAATATTAAAGCAAATAATTGTCTATAAAACTAATATAGTACAGCTTAAACAAACAGCTAAGCAATTTTTTGAATGAATTTTGAAACATCCATAGCATATTTTTTTATTAAAATAAACCTTTATAAAAAAACAAACTATTTCCACATATTAAAGAAATAAAAAACTTAAAAACTCTTATAATAATTACACAGAAAATATAAATATAATATCTATCAGACTCTTATATTAAATTTTAAAAAATAAACTTTAAGAAGTCCTTGATGTATGAGATCATTAGAAGCTATAACCACTAGGAGACAGATTCTCAATTAAAACTATTCTAAAAAGACAAAAATTCAATCAATTTGCATTAATTAAAAACAAACTTGTAAAAGTTAATAACATATTGTTAAAGAGAAGAAAGTTTTTTGACACATATATTCTATATAAATAGATGAAGAGTTTGTGATGATTTTAAAATATCCTGAAAAATTAGAGATGATTGTGTTATAGCAGAAGTCATTATTTAGAAATAAGGGATCCTATTTTGACTTCTCAAAAGTTCTGATTATATTCTACATCAGGCAATAAGCTTTAGGTAGTACAATAGAGAATAATTTTAAAGACATTTATATAAAATTTTAGATAAATATTATGCATATATCTCAATAATAAATAATATATATATGGCACTTACCCTATACCTATCCTTTCCATTTTCGTATACCGCCTATTTGGATCCCCAACAGATACAATACTTCTAATTTTATCCATTATTTCATCCTCTGATAGTTTCTTTCTTGTTTTTACAGTAGAAGTAGTCGTTGTCATTGTAGGAGCTGGAGTTATTGTTGCAGGAGCATTATTGTTATTGGCAATATCTCGCCTATCATAGGCAAGGGCTTCATTTTTCACTTCCTCATCTACAGGTTTTGTGTACTGGAATAAAATGAGTAAAATTGCATTAAAAACTTAAGAAATAAATAGAAGTTTGGTTTGTGTGTCACTCAAGATTCACTTTTTGCAAACAAGGGCTAATTAAACCCGGACCTACAGATAAAAATATAGACAAATTAATTAGCACTTCCAAATCTAGATTATTTAATAAAAATTTGTTTTAATTATTAAAATTGTAATAAATTTAAATGAACTTTTTGTAGATCCTTAAAGTGCTTTACAGATTCCTTCAAAAATTTACACAAGGAAACATTTGTAAACATCCATATAAATAGGATCCAAAAACCTCTTAAATATTTAAATCATATGATCCCTTTTTATAGGTTCATCAATTTCATCTACTGAAATTTATAAGTGAATAATTTGGAGAAGGAAAAGAGAAAATATAAATTTATTAGGATTATAATTGCAATGATACCATTTATGTATAACAATGCATTTTTATTCTATAACAAAATTAATAATCTTATATTTTAATAGCAAACAATTTAATATAAATGAAATATCATACAAAAATGTTTCCGTCAATACACATACAAACAAGTTTTTTTTTTTTTGCAGTATCAAAACACATTTTACTGTACATTAGAAAATAAAAAACCCATATTAATAAAGAAATTTAAATTTAAAAGAATATTTTCATTACTAACTATAGATTTTGTTTTCTCAGGTCTAGCAGCTACAGGAGGTGGAGGAGGTTCAGGCTCATCAGGCTCTTCCTCCTCCTCAGGTGTTGTAGGAGGGGTTGGCTCTGGTTTTCTTGTAGGCTGAAATTAATTATAACAGTTATGATATGAATACATTACAGTTAAAGATTAAATTTAAGAGCAGACTTCTCCAACAATATGCTTCATATTTACATCAAGCATATTACATAACTTTAATGAAAATTTTTATTGAAGAATTTTTTTTTTTTTTTTTTTGGACATCTCATAAAAACAAATGTTTTTTCACATTTGAAATCAATGGAGAATTTTAGTACATAAATTTTTTTTAGTTATGAATAGTTTAAACAGAGAATCGATTTATGCCATAATAATTTTTAAAAGAAACAAATTTAGGGTTTAATAAAATTGTAAACAAATTATATTCCTAATGAAATAATAGTTTAATTGTAATATCTTTTTCTCATCAATTTCTTTTTGATTTTTGTCATTTTTAAAAGCTTATAATTTTTGTGCAATTAGCTCATAATATTAGGCCATTTGTGGAATATTTTAGACACAATAGTTAACTCTGGCATATTTTTAAGTAATAATTTAATGTAATATTTAGAGAATTATAAGAAAATGACAAAAGGAAGAAAATAAGACTTCTTCTACTTTGTAATCACTTTTAAACATGAAAAATTTTACACAATTTTAAAATTACAAAATAATATATACATAATGAAAGCACAAATATTAGTACTTTTTAAACAATTGAATTGTTTTCAATTTTATGTATTTTATTGATGCAACCAAAATATAATTTTAAAATGATTGTTAATTATTATTTCCATCTTATAATTCAAAATTTCACTGAACTTATACACCAACAAAAAGATTGCTAAGCAATGTTTCCAAAAATTTCAGAATGTATTTTTAACATTCTTAAAAAAATTAATTATTTTTAATAATAACTAAATCATTAGTTCATACCAGATTTGATCATAAATTTTAAAAACCATATTAAAATCTCTGAAAAATTAATTTTTTGATTACATAATGTCCTTTCCTTAATAAATTTAAAAAAATGTCATTATTAACACCAAAATGTTTCCAATATTTTTATAAATGAGAAATTTTTAATCAGTATACCCATAATTACCTGAATTAAAAATGCATTTTCAAAAGAATTATATTATTCTGTTTAGTACCAGAAACTTATTGCAATATTTGCAACTGATTACTTTATGGAGACTTTACTAAGATTGTAGATATTAACTGTTAAAAGATATGTGTACCAAAAGCTTAAGAACATTTTTCTAGCTTTATTGTTAACAAAAACTTAGATAAAACTTGCAATACACCATTTGAAGAGCAGTCTCGTTACTACGCCATTTATGATAGAATAATTTTTGGGATTAACTCGCAAAAATATTCTAAATCCTTCAAAATGTTGAGGATGTAGAATATTGTAATAGAAAGAATATTTCTGTGTTGGTTTATTGGTAAATTTACACCTATGATAAAAATTAATATCTACATAAATAATCAATTATGGCCTAGCTTTAATATAACAAAAAAGAAAATTTTAAATGTATTTTTTTGTATTTAATCTGCAGATTATATGCTAAAAATGTTAAAATTTAGTTATACACATTATACACTACCTTGGATAATCTGATAAACATTTTTCACCAAAAAAGCTTACAAGAAAGTTTTAAAAGAAACACTGTTTATGTTTTATAAAATAAATAACAGGTGGAGCCACAACAGGGTTGACTTATTTTAGTTATTTAAATTTTTGTCCAATTTTGTTCAAGAAAATGAATTAGGTTCCTCAGAAAGATATTTTTTTACAATTGTAATAATGTCATTTTGTATTTTGTTTTGATGTGAGCTGTTTTGATCTGAAAATATACCAATTCGTATATCGTCATATGAAAATGTTTATGTTACAAGCAGATTTAAAGCTGTAGCAAAGGCAAATTAAAAAATGGCTACAAACGTGCTAATATGAAGTGAAGAATCAAGTATGAGCTGTACAAAGAAAAATGATTCAAATAAGCAGTTTGAGAATATTCTATTTATTTCATTTAATTATTAATGAAGCAAATATATTTCATTTTTAAAATATGTCTAGCCTCATTTTAAAAGTTATAAGAATTTTAAAAAAATAAGTTTTACTAGAATCTTCTAAGAATTATCCCTCTTGATCGACTTCATACTTTCATATCAATTTATTGCACTTTGGATGAAATGTATCTGAGGAGAACTTTTTCATAATAAATGTTTTTTTCATATTATGCATATTTTTTTAATCATATTATGCATTTTTTATTTTGCATTATTATGTGTGACATGCATATTATCAGCTATATATATATTTACAACAATTCGGAAAAATTGCAATGGCTTATGAGATTTTTTTTTACTCAAAAAAAGTTGCAGCTGCAGATTACATACAGGTAAATATGGTATATGTATAAAAATAAATAATTTTTGACTATTGTATAATGTTAATAAAACAACAATACAAAAAATACATACAGAAAGTGGAAGAGAAGGAACAATAGCATTAATAGCATATTTATCAGCAAGGTAACTGGGACGTGGAGATGGATCCCCTAAAAATAAAGTTAAGCATAACGTAATTTATACTTTTATATAAATATATATTTATAATGAATGAATGAAGTATATATATACTTCATTGATATCTAAAATTATTTTATAAATTTTGCTAAAAATATAAAAAAGTGCCTACTTGAATGCCATACACTTGCTAAGTCAGCTTAGAAAAGAAAAATAATCTAGATTAAGAAATAGCAAAAGGAATAAACATAAGACATAGTACATTAATATTGGAAAAACAGTTTTATAGTTTCCCAATGACACCATGTAGCAGATATTTTAATTTCTGAAAATTGTTGTAATAGAATTGAAATACCACATATATGTATTTTATTATTAAAGAATAAATCAAACAAAAAATATATACATCTCTCTGAATTACTAACTCGGAAAAAATTATTTCATTTTTTTATAAATGTAAATTGTATATATTTTACACTCAGAATTATTTCATGGCCAATTTAAAATTGTTTAACCAAATATGAAAGCAAAGTTGGCAAATTTTATGATACATGACAATATCTGATGGTTGAAATTTTAACAGAAATTCTTAATATCTAATGCAAAAAATTTCTAAAGATAATAAATATACTTCATTATATTATCTTCAAATAAGAAATTATATACAGTCTAAAATATTAAATAAGCAGGAATAGTTGTTAAAGAAAAGAAAAAAAATATACTTTTTTAATTTTATTTTGACAAGTAATATTCTGAAAAAATTAATGCAATATTTAGCCCATTATTATTAAATATATAAATAATATTATAATCTTCATGTCTGAGGTAACAATATGTTTATTTTTTAGATGCTTAGATAGGATATTTTCACAAATATTCTACTTCAGACTTACAAAAAAAGAAAAATAATTAAGAATAACTTAATTGCAATTTGCTGAAAAATTTCTATGAAAAACACTAGCTTAAGTAATTTTTCTAATTTAGTAAAAGTTTATGACAATTTAAGTTAGTTTTTGACTTGTATCACACACGACCTAAATAGCAAAGATCAGATGAACAATGGTTCATTTTTCTTTAAGAAATTAATAAGTAGATTCAAATGCAAAAGTGAACCATTTTTTTATATAGTAGTCAAAATTTCTATGTAAAATGTTTTTAGAATATTTCATTAAAAATGTTTTAGATAATATTGAAATCATACTAAATAGCCTAAAAAATCAGAATACAAATTTTGGAAATTAGAGCAAATGTTTATTATTTATGAGCTGGATGTGTTCATAGCTGATAACCAAATCCACCATTTAGTAAAACAATAAAATTACCTATTATACGCAAAAAAAAAATTAAATAATAATAATTAATATAATATTTAAATTTACCATATGTTTTATTCATAGTCATGTACTTGGATTCTTGCTTCTCTTTGGTACTAGCATCATACCAATTCAGAACATCCAAAACAGCTTGAGGATTTTGTTTCTGCTCTGATTTGGTAATGTTAGAACTTTGTAATAGCCTAGCCCAGGATTCTGGCATGCCCTTAAATACAAAAATTAAACAAGCATTAAAAACTGCAAAATTATCAAGACATTACACATACAAAATTTTTTAATCTATTATCAACTTCCAATTCTAGAGACAAAATTCTTAAATTTTACCACAATCAGGCTATTAAATAATTACATTTATTTGCTTTAAAAATTTAATATTATAATCATAACAGAAAAACATTAGACATTATATAGCTCACATAAAAGAAATAAACTAGTCAAATATTAAAAGAAATCAAAGAATATCAAAACAAATTTTAAATTATATTTTAGTTTATCTTAAAATTAGAAAATGTTTTTAATTTATAGTTAAGTGATATTAATTTGTTAATTTATTGGTTTAAAGAATCTTACGGCCAGCAAAAAATTCTTAATACTGAAGTTTTTCACCTTTTGAAAAAATTAGTGAAATAAGCTCTATAAACTTTGACAAAAATATTTAACAAACATGAGTTTCAAACAGTTTTCATTCTAAAATATATTAAGTTTATTTTTAATCAAAAATTAGAAGTCATTCACATCTCTACTATTATCAAATTCGCATGCTGAATTTTGAAAAACTTATCAAAAATGGCTCAATAAAGGATGGGTTTTGACAATATAGCAGGTGAATTAGTGCATGAAAAGCAACTAGAAGTATTGCGTGTTTTAAGAATTAGATAAAAATAAATTAATATAAAATTTTGAATTGCAATAATGAAAAATTCAAAATGCAAATAAATATAACTACTAAAAAAGATTAATTCCATAAAAATTAAAATATGTTTTAAATGTTTAAATCATGTTCAATCATTTCATAATCTGTTTCATTACTTAAATCAATAAGTTATTTTCTTTTATATTTTATTGAATAAGAATGTCAACTTTTAAATTTTCCAAGAGAAAGGCCTAGAGTAATTTAATACAGGTAAACTTGTATAGGACTTCTAAGATCAGGTTAGAAAATAGGGAATTTCCATGCAACTAATAGAATAAGGATTTATAGACGTATTACAACTTAATATTAACATAAAAAAGGGGAAGGAAAGAACTACATTAAAACACTACAATCATCGTTTTTTACATTTGCTCACCTCTGGCTATGAGCATATAATGGAAGGCAGAAACATGAAAAGAAACAAATTTATTACTAAGCTTTTTTTCATTCTGGACAGAAATAGAATGACAATATTTGACACATATTCTGATAACAATAAAAAACTAAAACAAATAAAAGTAATTTGGATTTCAAAATTATCACTATAGCTACAAAAACCAAATACATGAGATTAATATAATATAGAAATCATCAGTAAGTACTAGATTTTATTTAGGAATGTTTTATATTTTTGCAAATGATGATATATATCAGTAATAACTAATACTACATTCTTAATTTTTAAAAAGTGAAACTCCTAAAAAGTATTCCAGTTGTTCCAAACTTTTCTTTTCCTTATAGTTTTAAAGTAGATTTTAAACCACAACAAATATCCATGCCAAGGTAAATGACCATGAAAAATTATGTTACAATTCAGGAGTTAGAGTTTATTTAACAATAAATAAAATAATACAAAGAAGTTTCTGTTTTGTAAGTATTCTTAAAAAAAAAAAAAAAAATCTTTTGGTTATCTGTTTAAATTCTCAAAACCGTTGGTTTCATTACACAATAAGATGTAAAAAAATAACTTTTATATCAATTAACAAAGATTCTCATAAGAGTAAATGAATGAAAACAATTATTAAAATAAATATTTTTAGCTATCTTATACTTGAATTTGAAACAACAATGAAGTCAAATAAATGAATAATAAAAATAAAAGGAAAAATTTAACTAAATTGATGCAGAAATTTTATTCACTTAAAATAAGAAAAATTTAGTGATTAATAACTTTGAAAATTAATTAATAAATTCAATTTATAGTTTTATCTATATTTTTTTATTAATAGTTTTATTCTGAAAATCAAAAATTTTATTTTTTAATATAAGTAAAAAAAATTGTTTCTCATTAGACTATTTCCTTTTTACATTATCTGTATAAAAAAGGATGATTAAAATTTCTTTTTGAAATTAAATTAAATAATTAAAATAGTATGTGGCACTAAGAGATGTTTTTTAAATAGAAAATGCTTTAAAAACATAAAATTTTAAAATTGAAAGTTTTTAACTTAAAACTGAAGATACATAAAATATTAAGTGTCTTAAAAGTAAATGGAAAAGAATAATGAAGCTTTTTACCATTTAGAATACTATTTTTATTGCCAATAAGGACAGGAAATAAAAAAAAAATTGTAAAATAATGAATAAGAAGAATACTGCAATAATATTTTCATTTAGGTGTATAAAAATTATCTGAATGAAGCTAAAACAATTTATTTTTTATCTCATACACAAAAAAGTCTAGACATAAATTTTTTTCTTGCAGCCCAATACAAATCAATAAATGGTCAAAATTCATGAAATTTGATTCTGTATACAGAGGGTCATCAAGATAAAGAAAATTACCAATGCAGTGCAGGTGTCAGAGTTAAATTTTGAAAGAGGTCACTTGTCTAGGAAGTTTGCCCAAAACAGAATATGTCAAAGTTTTAAGAATTTTCTATATCCCAAGTAAAGAACAACTAGTCTTAGCTAACCTGTCAACATTTTTACTACCAGGAATGTCAGTGGTTTGGGACCCACTGAAGGGTGATGGTTAAAACTATTTATAAATAAAATCAAACTATCTTAATGAATATTTAAAATATTTTACCAATAATAGACAATTTGACAACTTTGATTTCACTGGCAGTTTTTATAACTTAATTATTTTTAAAAATTGGTTGTCTTTTTAAGTGTAATTTTAAAATATTATGATTTTAACAATATCTATATCAAATAATAGAAATGCATTTTTATTAGCATTTTCATAAATCAATATTTTAAAGTAACTATAAAAATGTACATTTCAATACTTTAATCGTCAACAAAAATTCTTCAAACATGAAAAACTATAAATATAAAAAAAGTAAATGATAAACTAAATGCAAAATTAAATTGAGTCAAATTATTTATAATCACATACAGTGAATTCCCCTGTGATAGCATCAAATCCAACATGAACTGTGTGCTCGAAATTTGTTGGAGGCGATATAATAGGTTTTTCCATTTCTTTTCTGTCCTTTTTCGTACCTTTATATGAGAGAAATTGAAAAATTAAAAATTTCAAGTAATAAACAATTTGTGAGGTAAAGGTGGAAATAAATTCTTTCATAAAAAGGGCAAATAATATGCAGCCATAATACTAGCTTCTCAACACAATTTTAAAACAAAAATTTATACTTATTGTTATGGGTACTTTACTTTAGAAAAAGTCTAATAATTCTTAGAAATTTTTTTTAATAAAAACAAGATTGTGTATTTATACAAAAACATTTTAAAATCTTGTTAATAAGACTGTTGTAAGATAAATAATGCTTTAATATTTGGAGATTTTATTTTCAGTTGTTTAATATGTAAATACAAATAAACTGGAACTTTATTTACATTTGTTTATTGAAACAGTACCATGTTTTTTTAGTTGATATACAGTTTCAAGTAATATAAAGAATTCTTAAATTTCTACATAAATGAAAAGTTGTCTCACTTAAACTGAAAATTTAAATTTTGAATATAAAAAAAAGGAAGAGGCACTAGATATGAGTTTAAAATGGACACACAGAAAAAAAATGATGCTTAATGATAATAATCCTAAATGTATTTAAAGAAATAAATTTATAATACCAATAAAAAAGATGAAAATTTTGTTTTTAAAGAAATAAAATATTTGCTTAAAGTAATAAATAGACTCTGCAAATTTTTAATAAAATTAAAGAGGCAGAGTCCAGCAGCGAAACCTGACGATTTTTGAACAGGGGCAGCAGGTGGTGTGATTCACTCTTGTTCCATTTTGATCTAAAAGTTAAATCACAATGGAGTGTTGGATCAGTAAACACCATGCATTTTGCCACTTTTTTAAAATAATAATGATTTTGTAATCTTAACACAGCTTTCATTTATATTTTAATGTTTCTCCTTATGTGCAAATAAGGAGAAACATTAAATTATAAATTATGACTACATGTTTAGGGAAAGGAGGGAGATCCCAAAGGACAGTAAGGTCATCTGCAAACATTGAGGCTGTAAGAGTGTCTTTTGAACTAAGTCCCTGGTGATCAGAGAAATGTCATGTTCAGGATCTAGGGATGTTCTATAGGTCAGCTCAGTAAATTATTCATGAAGATTTAAAATTTTCCCCTTACAACATTACTGTAGATTAAGAATTATACCATCAAAATACCAAAAGAAAGTTAGGTTTTGCAGAATCAATGTTAAGGATGATGAATGAAGATCCTGAAATGATTTTGTTGACCTCAGATGAATCTCACTTCAAACTTAACAGTTGTGTTAACAAGCAATAGTTTTGATATCGAGTGGTACATACCATAAGATTAACATCAATGGTCCCTTCACAGTCCAAAACATACTGTTTGGAGTACAGTCTACAAAATAGGAGTCACAGGGCCCTATTTTTTTTTAAGAAAATGGCCGTACTGTGACAGTTAATTCAGAGAGATATCTGATGGTGATCCATGACTTTCTCCTCTCAGAGTTATGTCACCATTGCATTCCTCATGAGGGTTTGGTTTCAAAAGAATGGAGCAACAGCATATACGTCATGTATATTTATGATCCAGATAAGAACAACATTTCCTGTTAGCCTGATTTTCTTCTGAGGTGACATTCCATGGTCAGCAAGTTGTCCAGATTTATTAACTTGTGACTTTTCCCTTTGGGGCTGTTTTAAGGCAAAACTGTATCAAGATAAGAATTTGCACAAACTGTAAGAGAATGATCAATATGAAATGCATGTGATCTCAATTCAAACCTTGGTAAAAGTTATGACTAAATTTTACTGATAGATTTAAGCAGTGAAGAGAAAATGGAAGTCATTTTCAAGATGTCATTTTTTTTTTTTTTTTTTTTTTAAACATTTCTTAATTTCTACTGCTTTACTTGTAAATACAAAAGAAATAACTAAAATATCATGTGCATTCACTGAATTATTTTATTTTTAAAACCGTCTTCACAACCAAACCCTGAATAAACATTTATAAAAATGCAGTTTTTGAACAATGCATGAAATGCATGTCTACAAAATTTCATCTTAAAACCTATTGCTTAAACTAAAAATTTTATATTCTTAATACTCAAGAATTTTAAAACAAATATTTTTTTGAATTTATTCAATTTTAAGCAGAGTTTTACACTTACACATCTATTTAGTTTATAAATTTTTGAGCAGAAAAAATTAAAGCTTTGCAAAATCATCTATTGTAAATCATTTTTTTTTTTATATAAATTAAATTTTACTAAAATTCTAATGGAAATTTTTTATTTTACTACTTAAAAGCGAATAAAGAGAATGTTAAGTTCTCATATTTTTTCTTCTTCTAATGAGGGACTGCAAAATGAATGATAAAAAAGCACATAAAAAATTCAAGTATGTATTCAGTTAAGAATATAATGAGGATCAGTAGTCACAAGCAAAAGATTGCTTGTATTGATCTTAAAAATACAAAACAACTTTTTAAAAAAAGAAAATAAATTGCCATATGAGATTATTTTTTAAGGGAATAATATTTGTTTCTTAAAAAATTAAACTTACTCTTAGAGGGCTTTAGTTTCACCTTTTTCTTTTCTTCACTTTCAGGTTCTTTGGGCAATGGTCTCATATCTACAGCAACTGTTGAATCCCTAGAAGCATTTTTATCCATGTACACATTTCTAATTTAAAAAATTTTGATTTAAACTTTAAAAATGCATATAAATAAAACAAATAAAATAAAGTATTTAATAAAAATTGACATACATAATGAAATTGGTAAATGTATACAAATATATATTTGCTTATTCACTATAATTACTTTCATTATTGTACTTAATATAGTACATTTTTTATTTCACATACATACATACAAATTCATAAAAATTCTATACTTCTTCCAAACATATTTTTAGATTAATTTCTCACATAAAATTTAATATAATGTAATGATCACATAAATAAAAATATATTTGGTTAATGTGATTTATTGTATGTAAATTTTATGCCATACAAATATAAAAAGGAGCTATTTTAAAGTTAACTGTTTAATTATTTCTTCACCAATAACTTGAAATTACTCTTACAATTTATTTTTAAGACAAGATTCACTATTTTCCCAATTAAACATTTGTCTTCATAATATGGTACATTAAATATAATTATCTAAAAATTATTCTCTATACAAATTCAACAATAAAATTTAACAATAAAAAATAAAACAATAATATTTTGATGAGAGTTTTTGTTGAATGACATTTTTCAACAGTTTAAACATTCACAACAAGTACTTTTAAAAATCCAAATCTAGATTTTAAAGAAAACATTTTTTCTAAAAATAAAAATTATTATAACATAATATCTAAACTAAAAACTTGGTCGCCTGAAAGCCCATTGGGGAAGGGGGGCAAGGCCTACAGTAAATATATATTCAGGTTAGATTGTCAGCCTACCGCAAAATCACCAGGTTTAATTCCAAAGCAAGCTTGATAAATCAATTTTATCAACCCAACTGAAGAGATGAAAGGATAACTTAATACAAGGATAACTTAAGATACAAACAGCAGCTTCATCACACTGCACAATCATTCGCAAAATACTTTTATACAATCAAACTCTTTAAACAATATTCTAACAAGAATCAGGAAACAGCACAGTAACATGTATAAATGAATGTCTAACATGAACAAAAAAACTAAGATTAAGGAATGATTCAAAGTTGATGAAATTATAAAATATTTGAAGTAGGAGAAAATGGAAATGAAATTATAATTGTTTTTATGATTTTTCATAAATAATCTTTGCATTTTATATTTACATTAAAAAATAATTTTTTGGAACAAATTTAAGCAAACTTTAAGTATCATATTTTCCTGTATATAATATGCAGTGGCATATTATCCATATTTTTCAAGTAAAAGAAAAAAAAGTAGCATAATTTGCAGCAATTTTTTCGATGAATAGTCAAAAATATACACAGTTGATAACATGTGTAAGAAAGAAAATAAAAAAAATACACAGTATGATTAAAAATATAATAAATTGTACAGAAAAAAACACCATGAAAAAAATCTGTTTGGATCCCCCTTATCACAAAGTGTGATAAACTGAGATGAAAGCACAAAATCGATATACATAAAAAGTGATAATTCTGAGAAGATTTCAGTAAAACTTATCAGCTTTTAGTTTTTCATGACCTTTAAAATGAGGTTAGACATTTTAAAAATATAAAATATCTGTTTCATTAATAATTAAATGAAAGACATAGATTATTTTTTTAACTATATATTGGATACATTTTTCTTTTGTAACATGCATACTTTGTTTTTCACTTCACATTAGCATGTTTTCACCCTTTTTTATTTTCCTTTGCGATAACTTTTAATTTAAAATCTGCTGTGTAACTTAAGAATTTTTACTCTCATATGACGATATACGAATTTGAATATTTTCAGAACAAAGCAGGTCACATCAAGACAAAATGCAAAATGACAGTGTATTAACTGTAAAAAAAATATCATTCTCAAGAACCGAATTCATTCTTGAGCAAAATTGGACAAAACTAATTATAGTTGAAATAAGTCGGTCTTGTCGTGGCATGACCAGCTATTTTATAAAACATAAACAGAATTTCTTTCAAAATTTTCTTGTAAACTTTTCTAATGGAAAATGTTTATCATTAACTGCAGTGGTGTATAATACGCAACGAAATTCAAAACTTTTTTAACACATAATATGTAGATTATAAAAAAAAAATATAGTATATGAAATCAAATAATTAATTTATAAAGAATTTTTCCAATTTCAACATCCTGTTTCTTTAAAAGGTTGTTTCTCTCTCTCTCAGACTTTATAAGCAAAATAGATAACCCTAACAAATGCGATAAGAAGTATTAGAGTTACAACAATAAAAAGAAGCAAAAGAAGATCAACTACACTTCTAAGAAATCAACGGGAATCTTGCACATGAAAAGAGAACAATGAAAAGATGTGTATTATATGTAATTTAAAAAATACATGTTCCTTAAAAATTTACCAAATTTTAAAGTTTTAAAATTATTTGAAGTGAAATGAAAGAAGATAAACATGTTACATTAATCCACAAACTTTAAATAGATCTGAATAAATTTGGAGCAATTTCTTTTTACTGCAAACAATTAAGCATGCTTGTAAAATGTTGCCAATTGCAATAAAGTTGACGTGTAAAACAATTTCAAATATTTAAATAAAATTGGGCATCTATGTTCTGCATTACTCAAAAGAATTAACTATGCTCACAAATAACTAATTCCCCCTATAAAAGTTTTAAAAGTATGTAAGTGAAAACAATACACAGGTAAATTCATATCAAATTAGAAAATTTATTTTTTTATTATTTTATAAAAAAAATTTAATGAACATTATAAAACATTTTTAGTACTTGTTTCCAAAAAGTGAAACTGGACATTTATTCTTTTTAATATCTTTAATATCTACATTTTAATCTAACAATTATTAAAAGCAAAAAATTGCACTCTGATATTTTGAACTAATTGAACAAGATTTTAGGATTTTAAATATAGTTCTTCATTCTAATTACCCAATAAGTTCTATAAAGTTATTATTAAAATATTTAAGAAAACAATTTTAAAGAAAAATATACGTAAAAGTACCCACCTTGTACTGGTCAACCTAACAGGAGGAGCTGGTGGTTTTTCATCAGTGTGATCACCCATTTCTCAAAACTATATATTAAAAAAATGAATAAAAAAGAATTAATTTTATAAACATGAATACATTATCAAATATTTATTGTTTGATACATTTAATATATATATACATATAGAATGTAACTCATTAAATTTTCCGGCAAATAAAATTTTGCGACAGTAATTTTTAAAAATTACAAGAATAATCATTTTATAATAATGATATTTTATTTAATTACTTATTAGACAATCATAATTTATTGAACATAAAAAACTATTTTTGTTTACTTTATTTTCTCTTACACTAATATAACTGATATAAACACTGATAGACTGTAAATTATTTATTAC
>JAPDSC010152088.1:133377-151410 GCA_026290005.1 Latrodectus geometricus
GTATTATGACAACTACCGTAATGATAAAAATTTTGATTGGTAAGACTAAAACAAAAAATAATATTTAATAATATTCTTTATTTTAGTGCCCTATATAACCAATGTAAGCACCTGTGTTTTTTCTGGTAGTCGTCATATCATTTTTTACAATCACCAGTTTTGGTGATTATCGAAGTAGTCTTCATAATACACAAGTACCAAAATTATTTTGAACAATTTATTTAAACAGAGAAATTTTGAAGCTAAGAAATACAAAAAATAAAATAATATTAACAGAAGAGTCATTAAATCTTTTCATTTTAACTGATATATTGAACAGAGTAGTTGGTAAAAATAATTGTAGAAGAAAACTAACAACAAACAAAAATTTTAGTACACAAGTATATTAATAACAGAAGTATAAATTAGTAAACAATTTAAAAATTATGGAATTAAAATATCTTTTAAAAACAGGTCATTTAGATTTATTTAAAAATAAATTCCTTAGAAACAAAAGCAGTATGGGATTTTTTTCTTAGGGTTATACTGTTCTTTAGCATGAATAAAATGGTATATTAAATGTTTTAGAACGATAACTGTTTGAGGAAAAATTATTTTATATTAAAATTGTTTCATTTTCTTTCCAAATGCTTATATTTTAGTTATTTTAGGATTATAAGATTGGTAATATTTATTCAGAACAAATATTTTAGGACAGTTGTTTTTAGCAGAACTTCATATAGATGTTATTTTTTCATATCAGTAAACACACTATGTGATTGCTTGTATCAGAGTATTTGAGAAATCCTTTTTCATATATAATTTTCTTTGTACAAAGTTTCAATACTCGTCTATTACTGTGTATTCAAATTAAAGGAAAATTTTTCGGTTAATTCCCAGTGAACGGTACGCTCCTTGTTCAGTACGCATATATACAACGGTACGCATATATACAATTATAATTAATTATATAAAAATAGCGTACCGTACACTGGGATACAGCCAATTTTTCTTTTTTGATTTGTCCCTATACAACCACTTTTTACAAGTTAATTGGACTAGGTCCATTTTTTGTAAATTATAATAAAATTAAATATTAATGAAAACAGTTTAATTACATAAATATAGAAATGACATTGGCTTTCCTTTTGTTTCTGCCAAACACTTTGGATAGCAATCATTTATATAGTCAGTGATTTATTTAGGGTGTTATAAAAACAAATTAGCAACGTTTCATTTGTAAGTCAATATAAGAAGCTGTAACATATAATTTTCTATTACACAAAATATAAACAATTATTTTTAGAAATTCTTAACCTCTAACCCAATCAACATTGGATATCTGAGATTAATATTGATTGTATAATTTTTATTTAGGGATCAATCACTGGCCTTGAATTGAACACAAAACTTTCCTTGCTAAAGGACACAGTTTATTGCTGGGTCATAATGAGAGTAAAGACAATGGTTCTGGGAGATATAATGATCATAGTACCAATGTAAATCGTTTTATTTTCATATTTGATATGCTTTATCATGATCACTCAAGTACAATTTAGCAAACAGATTATATACGCAGCATCAATTTCTAATTGATTAATATAATAGATAGAATCATACCTCGAAACATAGAGCCTAGCATGGTGTTATCACTAGACCAAGAGAAAATCAGAGTAAATTATTATTAAGATATGATTATGGTATAAATGTGAAATGTCTTATTGCAATATTTGATGTGTTTGTTACAATCATTCAGCAACAGTTCTGCCAAATTTTTTACCGCTAATGAGAAATAGCGAAATGATAAGGTACATTTCATTAATGTATTATAATCAGTTCAACACTATATATGAAAATATGATTTTTGAGCAGAAATAGAGTTAAAGTCCTGATATTACTTGATAATTGGTGACATTAACCAATCTAAAAAATAGTAAAAAATAACATGATCAAAAAGTGCGAACACAATTTAATGCATCATTGAATTTGTAGTCATAAGTCATAACCACAAACTTATTTTAACAATAATGATTCATTATTTTTAAAAAATACAAAGTAATGCAATATTTAAAATCAATAAACTTCTTAAATCTGGTCTTATATTAAATGACATCATGATTTTATATAAGAATATCAAATCATACCTAAAAATAGAATGCAACTGAAACTGGTTTTGCACAATGAATATAATTTAAAAATAAAAAAGAAATGAGATGCAAATCTTTAATATGAAAATGCACACAGAAAAAAATATTGGTTTATATATCAATTAGTGTTTGACATCAAAATGAATTTCAAGGTATAACCGAAGAAAAAGTTAATATATGAGCATAAAAGTATTAGTACAAAAGAAATTTCAAAGTAAAGCTTTTTTGAAATTATAGATATTTTCATTCTTTATTCCTGATTTTAACATTTTCTCAGATTGTACAAACTATATAACAAATAACTATATCTTATTTCTTTAAGTTCTGAACTATAGCATTGAATAAATCGGAAGACTTTTTCTTCTAATAGATTTTTAGCAATGTTTGACAATGATTTTTTTTTTTTTACACAGTGATTTTGAAAACATAATCTATTCTAATATTTCAACGTGTTTTCTAAGAATTCCTCCGAAGCAATGTACTGAACTCTATGGTATCTGTAGCATCTTTGTTACTAAATTTGACGTAAACTGAACAATAAACTAAAATTTGAAAGGGTATTGTTACAGAAGAGATTAAAATAAAAATTATATTAATTCAAAAGAATGTAATAGCTTTAAATTTAAAAATAACATACCAGATTTTTTAAAGTACGAAATGACTAAAATATGTTAAATTAAAAAAGTAAACATATATAATTTATATTAAAATGCATCTTCGTTTTGTCATTGCACCCGGTAAACAGCGCTGATGATGATGATGATTTGAACCCCGCATTGCCAAAAGAAAAGAATTAGAATGAAAAATTAATTTCGGTTTATTTTTGTTTCCTTTCATCAATAATCAATGGATTCGGTTTTTCTTTGTATACGAGCTTTCCCTCATAAGACCTGTTATGACTTAAATCTACAAATCGAAGATTTGTTAGTTTTTATTAAGTTCATGGCTGCAACGTAAACTGTAACCATATTGGCGTTACCTCATGTCAGTAGCAAACGATAGCAATTTCGCCGGAAAATTGACGCCGACAAAGCACTAGCAATGAAGAGACATCAGAAAGCATCACAATATTGTTATTCCAACGGAAAATTCTTCTATTCCAAAAATTTAGAAATATTTGGCAAGGTATCGACGACAAAGCAAATTATTTATATATTTTTTATATTTTTTATTTATTTTTTCTCTTTTTTCCCATGGAAACAATGTTTGCGATTAACTTTATCAAATATTTTTTTGATGACGATAAAATCATGGTAAATCATTACAGAGTCTTTAAAATAGTTTCTGCAATATTAAATACTAGCTGTAAGCGTTCACATGTTACTCCGTTTGAGCAAAAAGTCGGTTTTGATACCTTAAACATAATTTATTAATGATCAAATGTATACAATACATCAAAATGAAAATTAACAATAAAATTATGCCTACATTTAAATATATGTTCAAAACATAGATATACATAGTTGATGGTAGAACAAATATGCTTCTTCACTTGTGATATTAAACATTATTGCAAACGAATTTCAATTGAACAATAATTTTGTAATTATTGAATATCATCATGAAATGAATGATATTTATAGTAATGTCGATGAATAACCAAACAATTGAAGTTGAATCAAAACATAACTATTTAATGAGAAATAATTATTAGGTATAATTAATATATGTGAGACATTATCGAATAAAATTGAAGTTATAAAATTAACAAGTTTCGCTGAATGTTCACAAATGCATCAGCGAACGTTTTGCCAGGAGAGTTCGGTTCATAATAATTATTTTTAATGTTTATAATAAAGACTGGAATAAGTTGTTCTTTGCTGTACGTCATGAAAATTTATATTTCTTTAAGCCTTCAAAGTATTTTACCCCAAAGACAGAAGATGTAAATTCTGTAAATAGTGTAACTAGTAAGAAAAAATCTAATAATGTATGTCCTGCAAATGATGTAATTGATAAGAAAAAGAGTGATTCTCTAAAAATTTGGCATGAAAGATATTGTCATATTAATAGCGAATATCTTGTGAAAACTAGTAAAAATGAAAGTGTAAGGGGTCTCCCGAATTTAACTGCTCATGATAAGCATTGTATTCCCTGTAAATTAGCCAAATCTAAGTGAATTTCGTTTAAAAAGACGGGGGCCGTCAGATCAAAACGCCCGTTAGAACTATTACATATGGATCTTTGTGGGCCAATGCCAACTTTGAGCCAAGGTGGTAATAAGTATTTTCTAACCATTACTGACGATTTTTCACGGAAAGTTACTGTTTTTCCGATGAAGAAAAAGTCAGATGTATTTCATACTTTCTTACGATTTCAGAAACGCGCAGAACGTTTTCTTAGGAAAAAGGTAGTCTCTGTGAGAACAGACAGGGGGTTAGAATTCTGCAATAAAGAATTTAATGATTTTTTTTGAACAGCTAGGTATTAGGCATGAAAAAACGAATATATATTCACCTGAAATGAATGGCGTTTCAGAGAGGTATAATTTAACAGCTTTAGATGGGATTAAGACCTTATTGAATTCAAGTGGTGTTGCAGAAAAATTTTGGGGTGAAGCATTGTTATGCTTCACTTATACTTGGAATCGAGTTTGTCACAAGGACAGTAGTAAAACTCCTTTTGAGAAGTATTCGGGTAAAAAATCATCAGTAGCGCATCTTAAGCCTTTTGGTTGTTTAGCGTATGTTGGTGTACCGAAGCAACTTCGAAAGAAACTCGATATGCGGGCAAAATTGGGAGTTATGATGGGTTATGCTATGCATACTAAAGGATATCGTATTTGGTTAATAGAAGAAAATAAATTAATTGAAACTATCAATGTAAGATTCGATGAAGGTGCTAAAGGAAGCAAGACAGTTCAAGATACTAAGCGATATTCAAAATTTAATTTTGCTCACATAGACTATTCTGATAATGAGGACGATTTTGACACTGTTATAGACTCTTTGTCTGGTCGCCTTATTCAAGAGAGAAGTACTGAATCTCCCCCAATATCTCGTGACGAACCTATTAGTGCAATACCATGCTCGGATATTAAGTGGATTCGAAAAATAGGACGCAAGGCAACAGGTGCAAACGTATATTACGGTATTGAAGGAGAAGTAACTCGTTTAAGATCATTTGATGAAATTAAACGGTATTGTGAAGAGCATGAAATTTTATTTGATAAAAATTTGTTTAATTTTAATGATCAAACTAACGAATCCCAAGAACTGCCCAATTCGGATGAAAGTCAGGAAAAAGCTAATTCCGTTGAAATAAAAATCCCTACTTGTTATAAACAAGCAATTAAATCACAAGATGCATCCAAATGGTGCGATGCAATGGACTGTGAAATAAATGTAATGAGGGAACGCAAAGTTTGGGATTTAGTTGATCTTCTTAAAAACGGGAAAGTTGTGGGAAATCGTTGGGTATATACAATCAAACGAGATGCAAATAGCAAACCAATTAGATTCAAAGCAAGGTTAGTTGCACAGGGGAATACTCAATTAAAAGGAGAGTCGTATGATGAAGTATTTAGTCCTTTGGTAAATTTTTCGAAAGTATTTAGTCCTTTGGTAAATTGTGAGATTATTTTTCTGTATTTTTGAATGTTTGTTTAAATGGTCTCATGTACATCTAGATATAAATAATGCTTATTTGTATGCTAATTTAGATACTATTGTATACATAAAGCAGCCAATAGGTTATGAAACAAAACCAAATAAAGTTTGTTTGTTAAGAAAGGCAATTTACGGCCTCCACCATAATGGCAGACAATGGTTCTTAGAACTGGAACACATCTTAACCAAATTAAAATTTAAGAATCTAGATTGGTGTAATTGTGTAATTATTGTAGTGTATATACTTATAAAGATAATGTAATTCTTTTAGTTTATGTAGATGATATCATTGTTTTTGGACAAGAAGCTCATAATATTGATTCTGTATTGAATTTACTGCGGGATAAATTTGATCCTAAAGTTTTAGGTAAAACGCAGAAACTCTTAGGAATAGAATTTGAGGAACATGGATATAGTTTATTTATACATCAAAAGTCTTATATTGAAAGAGTGTGCAAGACTTATGAAAAATACAAATTTCCGATAAGTTCCCTACCCATTGCAAAAGGTCAAATTCTTTCTAGGAGTGATTCGCCTAAAGCTAGCGAAGAATATATAGATTTTCCGTACCGAAATTTGATAGGTTCGTTAGCATTTATTGCTCAAAAAACTAGACCTGATATCATGTACGCAATAAATATCTTGTCTCAATTTCAATCCAACCCAGGTGTAAAACACTGGAATTGTTTATTGAGATTATTGGGTTACTTAAAATATACACAAAATTGCATGATGGATCTTTCAAAGATTAGTTCTTTAAATTTAAGATGTTATTCAGATGCAGACTTTGCAACGAACAGAGATGATAGGATATCAATGGGAGGGTTTATAATATTATAGACGAAACCCCTATCTCATGGCGGACCTTTAAACAAAAGTCTGTGAGTTTATCTACGATGGAAGCCGAATACGTTGCCTTAACTGAAGCTGCAAAGGAATTCACATGGTTTCAAAATATATTAAAGAATGAAAGTTTAAAATTAAAGGTAAATGAAAATGTAATGTTTTGTGATAATCAAGCAGCTATCAGTTTCTCAAATTCACCTGTTGAAAATTACAGAAAGAAACATATTGATGTGCGTTATCATTTCTTAA
Source organism: Latrodectus geometricus (assembly GCA_026290005.1). Lineage (NCBI taxonomy): Eukaryota > Metazoa > Arthropoda > Arachnida > Araneae > Theridiidae > Latrodectus > Latrodectus geometricus. The sequence continues at coordinate 140,207 of JAPDSC010152088.1, forward strand.
GAAATTTGGTACATGACAATGTGTTTCAAATCCTTTATGTTAACACTAAAAAGAACTTGGCTGATTATTTTACCAAACCAGTGGTTAAAGAAAAATTGTCGGAATTTTGTAGAAAAATGTTTTCCTTATAAACTGACTGGATTTGTCAATACATTCAATTATTTTATTGTTATGTAAACAATATAAAATGTAGTGTTACTAAATGTATTGTGTTTGTCATTTGTATATGCAACTTTTTGGTATTTTTAATTGTAAGAGATCGTGGTACGGAGATTATAAAAAGGGGGCCGCTTGTTGGATAATTTATTAAAAGATACATGATTCGAAAAATCATCTGTAAAGTCCTAAGGTTTTTCTAATCTCCATTCCATGATCTCAGCTGGGTTCGAATCTTATCCGTATGCATGATCTGGCAACACAAAAATAACGACTGTGAAATCAGACATAATTATGTCACGTGATACTGAACAAAAACGGAGTTTTAGTTTTTCGAGCTGACGGTGTGATGTAAGGAATGCATCGGGCTTGCTAGTGAGAATCTTGTTTTTTTTTTTTTTTTGTTTTTCCGTCGCGTTTGCTTAATATATAAGATCCGCATACGAGATCAGATGAACCGTATTTATTTTATTATATGTTTTAAGAGTTATTTTTCGTTATTACTCAAGTCGAGTATTTTTGCTTAATGATGAATAATAGAAGCAATAAAGACTTTTACTATAAATATCTGATCTTCTTATTGCGTTACCTTAAACATCTACTGTGCATGTGACTCTGCTTAATATGTTATCGTCTTCGAGGACAACATGTTTAAACCATATCTCCGGATTTGCTCCCCAAAATGGTGGTGGCTTGACGGTGACATGTGCAATTTGTTCACTTGTGGCTTCGTTAGGCAAGTCGTTTTTTTTAAAGTAAAATCCAAAATCGATAATGCAAAAATAATATGTTATTTCACAGTCACAAGCGATGAGAACATCAGAAAAGTACTCAAAAGTTTGTGGAAAAGCGCAGTAACATGGTTGCAGTTCGAAAACAAAATGTCGATTATCAGAAGACCTGCGTGTTAAAAATTGTCCAAAGTCACCATTTATAGTAATGTCGATGAATAACCAAACAATTGAAGTTGAATCAAAACATAACTATTTAATGAGCAATAATTATTAAGTACAATTAATATATGAGAGACATTATCGAATATAAAGGAAGTTATAAAACTAACAAATTTCGCTGAATTTTCACAAATGCATCAGCGAGCGTTTCGCCAGGAGAATTCGGTTCAACAGCAGAGATCAGACTGACTGCTTTAGTAACGTCTCTGCCTAATCACCAGTTTCGATAAGAAAGTTTATTCATACGCCGCGTGTCTTGTATCCATTTGCGTTGTTTACCTTTTTTGATGTTTGCTTACGTTTGGCTTCGGGACCACTACAATATTTGATGATTGATAGTGAACTTTATATTAGAAGGGCTTGTAAAAATAAAAAAAAAATTGTTTTGCTATCTTTTGCAAGAAAAAATAAATTTGATAATTTTCCAACTCGTAAACACCCAATGTACTGCTGTCCATGTGAGAAGCATGGCTTTATCAAATTTAATCCACATACTTGCAATGATTATCCCTGCGCTTTATTAATGGTAATTTCAAACGCTAGTCGTACAAGAACCTGCAGCCGTTTGAATTCAAATGGAACATCCGTTGGTATCATGGGAATGCGTGATAACAGTACATGTTCCCCTTGGTGTCTTCCATTTAAAATGGTTGCCTCAATTATGTTATTCATTAATTTTTTTACTGATAGTCTAGTCCTATTGCTTAGTCGCGGTGGATTTATATTTTGTAGAAGGATGATTGGGGAACCAATTTTCAAAGAAAAAATATGTGGTGGCATTCTTTTTAGATCCAATGAATTTTAAAATTCTATTGTATAATTAACTGATTCATCGTGATTGACAACAGTATCAATGGATTTATATGCTGTTTCTTCTGCAAATATTTCATTTTGAATTGTGCAGTTTATTAAATACACATTAATGTTTGGGCTGTCAATATAAGACGCTCACTAACCCATTGATTATTTTTATAACTCTGCTATAAATTAGGAAAAACTTTGACAGTCAATTCATCAGTAGATTTTACAATGTGACAAAAGTTTTCTGGTGATTTAATACAGTGTGTGGATTCGTATATTTCTATTTTAACATTAATATCTAACAACTGTTTTATAAATCGTTCAGAAGATTCATCTTGTTGCAATTGAACACGCATATTGGTTCTTAAAACATTTTCTCCACATACCGCCATAATATTGATGATCTGATATATGCATTAAATTCATCTGCAGGTGTTGAAAGCGGTATAACTGGTAGAGTTTGTTGAAAATCACCAGCTAGCAAAATGAGTGCACTACCAAAGAGCTGCTTATTTCCTCTCAAATCTTTTGATGTGCTATTAAGTGCTTCCAATGATTTCTTGTGTGTCATGGTGCATTCATCCCATATTATAAGCTGACATGATCTTAGTACTTTTCCCATCCCAGAATATTTGCTAGTATTACATGTTGGAGTTTCAATTACCAGGACCCTTCTTTACAGGGACACGGGTCTCCACGCACGGCAAACACATGGGTGATATATAGTCTCCAGGAGAAGCTAATAGCAACAGGGTGGCGATAGCTACTCAAGGAGAGCCCTCAACCTTTTACGAGGCAATCACAATGAAGGAGAAAAGAAAGAAAAAGCAAAAAAGGATAGGAGAAGAAAAGAAAATAGAGGACAGATCACTGGAGACCCTCGGAATTGTGACACTCGTGTTTACTTGAAGAAAGTAAGCCCCTGAGCATCAATGTATCAAGTGAAACAACAAATGGAACTTCCCTAAATAGTTTGCAACTTCATGGGAGAGTGAACATATTATTTTAAAGATGAATGGGAACATCTATATTGTTTCGTTGATTACAAAGGGAAGTGTATTTGTTTGTTGTGTAATAATAGTGTTGCGATTCCCAAGAAAAGTAATATTGAACGACATTTTAAGACCGTTCATACCGCTTTTGATAGTGACTATCCAATGAACTCTGAAATTAGAAGAAAAAAAATTATTTCTTTAAAATATTCAATAACTAACCAACAAAGATTTTTTACTAAACCACTGCAACAACATAAAGCAGCAACGATCGCGTCATACAAAATATCGCATTTGCTAGATAAGAATAAAGAACCATTTACAAATGGAGAATTAGTGAAAGAAGCCATGTTAGAAGCTGCTGATTCACTTTTTGAAGAATTTAAAAATGAAAAGGAAATAGTTTCAGCTATAAACACGTTGCAGTTATCAGCACAAACTGTTACTAGAAGAATTGAAGCAATTGCGGAGAATTTGAAGGCAGAGTCAGCAAATGATATGGAAAATTGTATTTTCTTTTCGCTAAAGATGGATGAATCGACAGACGTGACAAATATATCACAATTAGCAATTTGCGTGAAGATGGTATTTTCTGATTTTACAACAAAAGAAGAATTCCTTAAAGTTCTGCCATTAAAGGGGAGCACCAGAGGATATCTTTACATATTTTTAATACTGTTACACACTTTTTAAGAGCAGAAAGATATCTTTTCTACTCTTAAAAAGTATGTAACAGATGTAAAATTACCTGTACACACACACAAAAGTTATCGCCAATTACAACAGACGGGGCACCAGCGATGACTGGTAAGAAAAAGGATTTATTGCCTTATGTGGGCAGGATTCCTTATTCCCGAAATTTATTTCTTATCATTGCCTCACAAATCAGGAAATGTTATGCGCAAAAACAATCGGTTTTCAACACGTATTTACGATAGTAACAAAAATTATTAATTTCATAAGATCGAGAGCTATGCAACACAGATTGTTTAAATTACTTTTAGAAGATGAGGACGTTCAGTTCTCAGATCTTCTTACACATACTGAAGTGAGATGGCTGAGTAGAGGTAAAATACTTGAACAGTTTATCATCCTTTTGCCACAAATAAAGGAATTTATTGCATCAAGAGGCAAATTTTACGAGCAATTAGAAAATAAGGACTGGCTAATCGACCTTGGATTTCTGACAGATATAACTGCAAAGTTGAATGAATTAAATTTAAAAATACAAGGAAAAAATCAGCATATCGCTGACATGATTAGTGAAGTAAACACATTCAAATGCAAGTTAGTGTTGTTGAAATCCCATCAACTGAAAAAATAATCATTATCACATTTCCCAAATATAAAATATACTGTTGAGAGTTTAATTTTGAATAATGAAAATGTTACCACTACATCATATTTAGAAATTATAGATAAGATAATAGAAGAGTTTTCTTCTAGATTTGAAGATTTTGTAGTATTAGAACCCGTTCTAAGAATTTTCATAAATCCATTCAATGTATGAAGATGATATCCTTGAAATAGTCTCAGTGTATTTCGAGCTTCGTAATATCGAAGACCTAGAATTAGAAGTAATAAACTTACCAAGTGATATTATTTTAAAAGCGCATAGTAATGATAAAATGTTTTGGAACTTAGTCGATGAAAATAAGTATCCTATTTTAAGGAAATGTGAGCTAAAAATTTATTTATATTGTGCAACAACATACAATTGCGAGTCTTTGTTCTCAAATATGAAATATTTGAAATCAAAATACAGGAAAAAGCTTAATGACATTTAGATAATTGTTTAAGGACCGGGAACTCTAAATATATCCAAAATTATAAGAAATTAGCTGAAAATATGGACACCCAAGTTTCAAACTGAATTATATGTATCATTATGTATGACACCAACAAAATAAAGTTATAAAAAATCTGTTTGTTTTTTTTTAATGCCATTTATACCTGTTGATTATCTGTAAAACATGCGCCCTCGGTGACTGTCAAATTTAGTATTGCACCCTTAAGGACAAGCAGGTTGCCTACCCCTGGTTTAAGAATCACTTGTAGTAGAAAGTCCCAACTTTTTCAAGAAGTAATGAATATCCTCAAAAAGAAGTCTCTGATTATGTGGTTAGGGGCAAAATGCTAAGTGAACTAAAGAAACTAAACTGTGAACAAAGTTTTTCATTTGCTACGTTTAACAATTTTTTTATTAATATTCTTAATTGTAATAATAAGTATTTTAAAATATTGCTTGTTTTAAGTTTTGCTCTTGTATTTTTGTATAATTGTAAACCTAGTGATAAGAAATGTTCTGGGAACCTGACTAGTATGGAGATTGATGTAACTGAGCTTGTTTCAATAATATGGGTGCAAGAATCAGAATTTTTATAAAACTTGAATACTCTTAAGCTTAAAGGGGAAGTAAATTCTGACATGCAGGTAAAGAATTTATGTTCCTTTACTGGTTCTGTTGGTATTATTAGAGGATGTGGCAGATAAAAATATAGTAATTTGGAGTTTAGCAAACAATTTCCAATACTGCTGCCTAAGTTTTTATTTAAAATTTTTGCATGGAGGCCCTCAACAACTTGTATCCAATCGGCAGAAATTTTGGATTTTACAAGGTAGAACATTGTGTAAAAAAGTTATAAATTCATGCATAATTTGTTTTAAAGCTAAACCAATATCTCTTGATCAAATAATAGGAAATCTTCCTATACATAGAATAAGCAAAAATTATTCATTTAATGTTAGTAGGATTGATTTTTTTGCCTCATTTTATATAAAGTGCAAATATTAGTGTAATTCTATTTTAAACATAATATACATGTGTATTTTCATTTGTTTTGCTACAAAAAAAATACATCTTGAAATTTTGAATGATCTGACTAGTCACGCTTTCATTGCTATGCTAAAAGATATTTTACCAGAAGAGGTAAAGCTCAAAATTTATTTGGACAGTGGGAAAACCTGTATTGGTGCTAATAACGAATTGAAAAATTTCATTAAAATTGTCAAAGGAAAAGATGAGCAAATTTTGAAATTTCTAATTAGTAAAGGAGTGAGTTGTTACTTCATTCCTCCCCCAGCACCACATTTTGATGGATTTTGAGTGGCGGATGTCCAATCTTTTGAAGAGAGTTATTGGCAACTTAAAATTAACATATGAGGAGTTCATAACTGTTACCAGTCAATGTTGAATGACCCCTCGTAACATTATCGGAAGACACAGACGAAGTGGAAATTATCACTCTAGCTTAATTTCTTATTGGCAGACCCATTACCTCAGGCACTGAACCAAATTTAACAAATGTAAGTAAGAAAAAATTTAAACCCTGACGAAAAAATCACTACATATTCTCAGATGACCCGGAGGAAATGGAGCCTTGAATACTTAAACAATATGCAGAAAAAAAGAGGTCAATATGGAAAGGATATTATTATTTTAAAGGAAGATAATTTACCTCCTTGAATATATAAAAAAGAATTGAAATTATAATCGAAAAGGATGATTTGGGGTGAGTAGTTGTAGTCAATTCTTCATTTAGTATTATATATTTCAACGAGCAATAACGAAAACATGTTCATTACCTTGCTACGAATAGTGTTTAAATTGTTTTTGCTTCTCGTGTGCTTTATTGTATATGCAATTAATTTTTTAAAACTTAAAATTGCATTGAATTGTTAAATTGTGTGAGAAATTGGAGCTTTTTATTGCGTTGATATAATTTGTCAAGGCGGGCAATATGTGTAAGGCCTACAACTATGAATGGACCTCTAGTGGCAAAATATAAAGTTAAGTGAATGTTATATGTGACTCTTGAAGGAGAGAGTCCACATGTCTAACCAGCGGCAGTCTTCAACTTTTATATCTAATGTATTTGTTAATAAGTTATGCAAAATAACTGACTATGTAATTTGTGGTACTCTGTGTAACATTCTGTAGCATAAATGTAATTTTATCTGATCCCTTATACTCAATTATTAAAAGAATAATTTTCGAAGTGTGAGAGCTAAAACTACATTAAAAAAAATCTACATTCAAACATTTCTAGATTTAAAATTTTAATTTAACTTTTAGAGACCCAATGAAATTCACTTATCTTTCTGTAAAACAATTTAGAGTTTAGTAGTTGCTTAAATATATTTTGGGTCTAATTTGCTTAAAAGAATGGGATAAGTGTCTTGCAGGAAGTATTTATTTTCTAATATTATTCTTACATTATATAAAACAAAATTCACATAGTTAATGTTTACAAGAAATGGAATAAAAATTTTAGAATAAAATAATGATCGCAACAGGATTGATTTAATGTTAGAAATACCATAATTTTTACTTTTTTTTTTCATTTGTGAAAATTTTCAATCACATGAAATATTTAAAAAATAGAATTTTTTTTTTAGAATTTGCATATTAAAAAAATATTTTGATTCATACTTAGTACCATAATATATATTGTTGTTATATGTCTATATATATATTGTCTTGGGCCCCAATTCAGAAGATTATCATGCTATATTATTACCTTAAAATGATGCTTATTTCATTAACATTAATTAGAGCACATATTAAAATAGTTGGCAAAGATAACGAAATAAAAAGTCACATTAAACGCACTTATTCGGATTTTTTTTCTTTTTTCCTTTTCAACAGAAAGAAATCTACAAGTTGTATGAATTTTAATAAGAACTAAAGACAAATATAATTAATTATTGATAATTTTTTTAAATCGAATATTATTTATTTAACCCCTTAAAAGTTTCTTTTGTATATTTGTATGAACTACATATATTACCTTACAACTACACAAAACAAACTATATAAGGCAAAATAATTAAAAATCAATGAAGTTAAATATTATATGCCGAATTTTATGAGAGTTGCTTAAAAACTTGGAGATAAAAATTACATTTATAATATACCACGCTTCGGGGTTCGTGTTAATTGAGAGTTGAATAAAATAACCAGTTAAGGCACACAAGACTTTTATTCGAAAAAAAATTCCAGCTGTAACAATCACAATTAATACAGCACAATTCGTCAGATACGATAAGAAACAGCTCAAAGGTCTCAATTACCTCAGACAGCTTTACTAGCAGTCACGACTAATCGTCTTCACAAAACTGAAAACTAAACTAACTAACTTCGATTTTCGATACTTAGCTGTGTGTCTGCCCTTGGGCATACACATTCATCGGAATTTCTAAGGCTTAAAATGACAGGCTTAAAGGATGAGATTAGATGAAGTTTTTAGACAAGATGGCGTCTGATGTAAGGAAGGCTGCTATAGGTCTAACAAGAGCATCGCCAGGGAGAATTTCTGCATCGAAAAGAGAAAAGATGTTTCCAGCTTCGCAAGTAGTGGCTTTCTTGAAGAAATTAGCATTGAGTTTGAATATATGTTCGGAGAGCTGTTCAATTTTCAGATCAGTTCTTATATTTTTATTTCTTATATAATATGGTGCATTGACCATATAACGAAGCATTTTATTTTGCATAGTATTTATGATTTTCTTGTCTACCTCTGACAATGTGCACCAGGCGGGAGACGCATATTTGATGATGGGGCGTAAAAGAGAAGTTTCTTTAATTTTAGATTTAATTTGGAATATTTCCCAATAATTAGGTTTAATTTGTGATAATTGTACCAAGCTGCGGCTATTTTAGATTTTATGTGTTCAGTCCAAGTGAATTGTTTGTTAATTTTGATTCCTAAATAAGTTGCAGATTTAATATTTTCAATTTCTTGGCCAAAGATGTAGAGTTTGTTGTTGACTTTGTATTTTTGCAATCTTCTATTTATTATAATTAATTAAGATTTGGAGGCATTAATGACAACTTTCCAATTATTGCACCATCTTTCAATATTGAAAATTTTGTCTTGCAGTCGTAAAATGGCAAGATTCGGATTCTTGGTAACTAACTTCTATGTCGGGCTACGGTATTTATACCTGACTTGGTGGAGAAATCTACCAATTTCGCCAAGGTTCTGGAAGCTTCTAGGCTATCTCACTAAGTATTTGTCCTAGAGCTTAGGTGATGGATGTTTCCAAAAGTATCTATTTCTCGCCAAGTCGCCAAGTTTCTAGCCAAAACATTACCAAGTCACCAAATTATTAGAAAAACCGCTTTTAACGTACAACACTTCTAAATACCGCAAATTTTTGCCCCCAAATGTGAGTATTTCCAATCTGTTTGAAGTAGTTTATGACAAATACAATTATTATTTTTAAATTTGTAACAATAAGCTCTGGAAATGTTACACAAAAATTAATAATGTCTTATTGCACACATTGACAGGAAATAATATCTTAAATGTGAATGTCTTAGAGTTGAATAAAGAAAAAATGTTGAAAGCACTTAAGTCGTTGAAAAATTCTGATTAGTAAATTTGATGTACAAATATTTATAATAAATACATTTGGTTCAAAAGTTTAATTCAAAAAATATTTATTCATTTATTACAAACATTCAGTTTTGCTAATAAGCAGAATACAAATCCAAATTATTGTTTATTATAATATTATGCAGTATACTACGCTTAAAATGAAGTAATAAAATATAAATATACTATTTTTTTTCATGCAATATACATAATTATCAAATATAATAATACAGTATAGCAAAAATAATATTAAAACTAATTGCAGAAAAAAATATAGAAAATCAACAATAAGCACTTAAATTACCTTATAAACTTCACTTTAAGTAATTATTCCTCTTTTCATGGCTTTTAAAAATATATAATGAGTTTTGGTACAATAATTTTATTTATAGGAGGCAAGTAGTCCTATTAATCATAAGAAATTTCCATTAATTTTTTTCTTTTGAATGTAGACATATTAGTATTTAAATATCATAACTACTGGAACTACATTAATGAAATCATTTTATTTAAAAAATGAGTTAAATCAACCACAAAAGTTTTTATTTAGGTTTTTGACATCATAGATAATTGAATATAACATAAGATATACAGATGTTTATCTTTTTGTTATATGTTTATGGTTTCAATAATAATAAAAATTTTTCGTTTGTGAATGAACATATATTAGTACTGGTGAAGCATTTTAATCTTTAAATGTGCTTATAAAGTGCACAAATGCTAAGAATTATTTTTTTATTATATAACAAGACAATATTATCATAATAGTAAATATTAAAAATGTACATTATTGGTGTTCACTGGAAGGAGAACATGTTTTAGGAGAAAATATTCACGAACTATTGTTATAAACTCTCTCTCTTATCATAGATTTTCTTTCGCAACAAAGTAAATGAGAAAATTCTTGTTTCTAATCTTATCATAAATATTCACATACATCATAGTTAAATGTGAAACAACAAATAAGTGAGACTACTAGGTTAACTAACTATTTTCAATTTTAAAACATAAATTAAGCATGTTATTTTTATCTTACATATAAATATCGGAATCCCCATAAATAAGTCAAAATTAAAATAACTATACACTTTAGTATTAGAAAATTCAGTTTTTAATTAAAAAAAATTCTGTAATAATACTTTTGAATTAAACATTCATGAAATAATATTAAGTACTGGCACAGATATCATCTAACATTAAATATCTATTGTGTAAGTTTATTGATATTAATTCATATTTCCTTCTATTGATAAACTCATTGAATTATAAAAAAATTAGAACATTAGAGTATTTGTGAGGTACAGTTATGATAAAATATATCAATAAAGTCATAAACTTTAAATTGGTAATCATTGGATGTATTTTTGATACAAGAAAATCTGCTTAAAAATTATCAGAAAATTCCTAAATACAGTAAAGAAAGAAAGACATCAGAACAAGGAAAATGCAGTTTAGGCATCAATGACTCCGCTTATACTACATCCAATCGTATTTTCTCTTGATATCAATGGCTCAACCACAACGACTCTGTTCAATTTGCTGGTTCACCCAGCTATTACTGCAATCACTTAAAATTGGTGAAGGAAGCAACAGAATGCAGAAATTGGTGAATCAACCCCGTACCATGGAGGAAGGAATATATGTTCGTTCCTCCATGCCCCGTACAACCAATATGCCCAAAGAGGGTAAAAAAAAACTTTCGACTGGATGAGGTGATATAAAATATGCAATCTAAGGGGTCAAATATTGTTATTTTGATATTGGAGATACCAAATCCTTTTAAATTATAAATCTATGAGAGCAGATAAAATTATCACCATCGTTGAAGCAATTCGAGTTATGAAAATGAAATGTTATATATATATATACATTATATTTTAATTATTCATAGAATAATTGAAATATATGCTTCAATCAATACA
>JAPDSC010152088.1:156410-179659 GCA_026290005.1 Latrodectus geometricus
CTCAAATCACAATCGATGACAAGTTTGTAAACAATAACCTTTGAATTCGAAGAGTGTCAATTGTTTCAAATGATTTTGTTATTTTACTAAAACCGAAAATCAGATTACCATTGTGCACAGAAATTCATTTTAAGAGTATGGAAGAAATTTATGCGGGTAATTAATATGTGTGTAATCGCAATATCTAAATTTGTACTAAATTTAGTACTATTGATATTTTTAAAATTATTTAAATTTCTTACTCCCAAAAAAAGTAAGTTTAAATGAAATGCCGCATGTTTTTTTTTTTAAATCGAGAAATTCTAAGATCTGTAAAATCGTGCGCCTTTTACCCATTTTACTCTTTAATTCATATAACCGTCTCTAGCATTTTAAGTTTTGATAGCTTTTGTTCTTTATAAAATAAAAAGTAGAATCAGTCAATACCTTAATGTCTTAACATTATATTTATTACATCTAGAAGTAATACAAGTCAAATTATTAAAAAACATTTATTATTTATAAATATTGAACATGCTCTTGTAAACAATTTTACTCGATTTTATTCATCGTGAAATATATTCATTCCAAAGTTATAGTATTTTACAACTTTCATCAATCAAAAAGTCGCGAAAAATCTCTCCATTTTGCACAAGCGAGGTCTAAAAATAAACAGAATATTGCCAGATTGGTAAAAATCACTCATTTGCGATTGGTTGGGTTGCCAGAAAATATTATTCATCGCCGAATGTGGAAATATCGCGCCAAGGTTGACCGTACAGTAAATCTCAGCCCTAAAAATCAAATGTTCTTCATAATATGCAGTTGACTGATTATTAAATATTATCTCAAATAGTACTCTAGATTTTACTGTAAATCTTAAGCAATGATTTACAAAAATATTTTCTCTTGTTTATATTGTGTGAGAATAACTGTCCTGAATAACAAGCCCTCTAGATATGAATAGAAAAAACTCTAAAACTTTGTCAAATTCATTGGCATTTGCAATAATGAGTATCATTATAGTGTGATGTAGTCTAGTGTATAATGATAGTGTCATGGTACAGGAGATTAAAAATTTTATGACTTAACATATCCATTATTTGTATTTTAAGAGAATATTATTTCAGATGATGCTATATATTTTTTTTAAGTGGCAAAATTAATCTATATAAATTAATTTTATATACATTGTATAATATATAAGAAATTTTTTTTTTATGATTGAACATATAACTTACTAACTTATATCACAGTTTAATAAAGAAAGCAATTTTATGTTATAATATATAAAGTTTCTTCTGAAGAGTTATAACCATAAAAATGTTAAACTGATTTTAATAAATTGTAGATCATAGCAGTGGATAACTGATAGAGAATAGATACAAATATATTTTTTTTCATTTATTTCTTCTACATTTGTTGTATTAGATTTTTCAGAGAAATATCTTTAAATAATAAGTTATAAAAAAATACATAAAATTCAATGTTATAATTGTATTTATGTTATTCAAAAACAAACTGGATTGTTTAGTCATTTACTGTCACCAGAATCGAGCTGGCACCAGAATTATTTGAGCAATGGCCATCAGTATAACTGCTTATGGAACCGATTTATACTTCAGGCTATGGTGTTTTTTTTTTTTGTGTTTCAAAATGCACTGTAAATGTTAGTCTATCAAAATAACTTTCATGTGCTAAAAGTGACAATTCAGCTAATCAATATGTCATCAACGAATCTAAATTTTTGCAATTCGCTTTTTTTAAGAATTCTTAAAACAAAGGCTTTTGATTTATTCTTAACTACTGAAATATACTTTTAGTGATGATTTGAGACTGACATAATGCAAATAAAAGAGTGTTCATTATCATCCTGAAATGATACTTAAAATGTGAAATCATTTTCTCATATTAGTATTTCTTATCTAAACTGTTAATGTTTTTTACGCTTACAATTTTTATGTTATTTTGAAAGTTATAGTAAAATGCACTTCAACTGCCTTTTACTTCTTCAGGATGCATTGTGCTTATATGGACTTACTAGAAATGTCTCTCACTATTGAGAGGATTATATTACTGAAATATTAACATAAATGATGAAAAGTTTGTATTTGAACTAGTGATGGGACACAGTTACTTTTTTGTACCTGGTTAGTACTGATTACAGTTACTTTTAAAGTAACAAGTATTTTCCAAGTACATTTTGTACTTGTTACAATTTGTAACATGATGCCATTTGTTGGATTAAAAAAATAGTTACAAAGTTTTTAATTAAATTAAATTAATTAATTAAAAATAAATAAATCTATAATTTTTTGTTTAATTCCAAAAATTTAATTTAATATAATGTATAATGCTTATTTATCCTTATCATTTATATCATCCTTATCATTTAAATATAAGCATTCCCTTAAATGTTAATAATAATAACTGTAAAAAATAATTCTGTTTGTACTTTTCATTAATTACAATTTTATGTCTTTTTTTATAATGCTATAATTTCTTGTATGAGGCAGAAAAACTAATTTCCTCTACGAACATTTTTCCTGTGAAAAATTTCAAATTTATAAATTTTAATTTCTTATTCAATATAAAAATTCTTGTTTTGTTTTATTATATTTGTTTTCAGAATTTATATTTGTATCTGTTTAATGTAAATTTTCAAATTACTCAATAGTAATTTTCAAAGATTTCCAATGTTAATTAAAATGTAAAATTAAATAAGATAAGAAAATAATTTCTATTTTCAACCTTATAAGCTTAATTTTTTGTTTGAATTTAATTAAATTTTTCAATTATATATAAATAAAATTTTATAATTAAAGTAAATTCTGGAGAATTGTAATGTGATACGATTAATCACTTAGAAAGAGATTTTTTTAATTTTGCTTAGAAAAATACAGCAATTAAAAAAATCAACTTTCTAAATTTCTCATATTATATTATTAAACATTGACAAAATAATTATTGTAATATTAGTTGATATTATAATAAATAGTAATTTTTCTTATAAAAGACATTTATTTGTTTATATTTTTATGTAGTAGATAAACTAGGTTTTCCTTTTAAATAAAAAATTTAATTCATATTTCTTGTTTTAATATTAAAAATCTTAAGCAATTTATGAATAAAGTAGCTCAACAATAAAAACTGTTTTAATAATGTTTAAGTAGATATGACCTTACTATATTAGGGTAAATATAGTTCCATAAGAATTCATTAAACACAAAAAATACAAAAGAGATTTACCAAAAATCTAAATTTAATAATGTTTTAATGTAAAATATTGAGTAAAGAAATATTTAATACAAAATGGATGTATTTTAATACATACATAGGAATATATTAACTTGATTAATGAAAATATTATTTATATATGTATGTATATATATGAAAATAGGGATTCATTTTCTAGGATGCTAGAAAAGGAAATTTGCTTTTCTTATACACAAACACAACAAAATTCATTTTATTTTTATACTGTTTAGTGCTTTGAGATTTTTTCATCAATCTTCATTTTACATTCTATTATTTTCTCTAGTATTTCTCATTTATCACTTTGAAAGTTAATTTATTGACTTTTTTAAACCTCAGAATAATTTGAAAAGCACTTTCAAAAAATTATTTATCAAGGTAAATACTTTTTTGTATGTGTTTTAAAATAAAGCAAAGGTAAGTTATTATGAAAAATTAAATTTACATATGTGACAGAATATATAATTATCTAATATGGTACTAATATTAACAACAATAAGACAATTTAACAATTTTTTGGTTTAGTTATGCTTAGTGACGTGAAACTTCCATCCCATAAGAGTGTTTCTTTCACTTCTCCTCAATGCTGTGTTCACATCTTAAAAAATGGTGTACCAGCTTGAAAGGCTTAATGAATATGATAAATATATTGAACAAATTTTTATTTATGTTACTCTCCTTTTTAATAGTTGATTAAAAAATTTCCTTTGAAAATTGTGTCTTTTATGTTTCAGCCTGCATTGCGTATGATCCTAGTTTTCTTGATTTAATAGACTTCAAAAAAGCTACTGAACCTTTATGGCTTTTAGGGAGACAATATAAGATTGAAAATGGTAAGATAATGTGACACATTTTGGCATTTTTTATGAAAATATATTAACACTTTTTAAATGTGATGAATGCATAGTATTTAATGAATGCACACATTTTTGCAATTAATGTGTCTCATTAAATTTTATTCTTATTACTAAAGTTTTAATTTCATTCTTTTTATTTAATCAAATTGCAAATCAGTATTCTTCTATTTTGAGTTGTCTTAAAAACTGCCAATGAAGTCACCACTCTTGGAATGTGTAATTGCCAACATACAATAAAATAACAACCCTCAGTATCTCTTAAGATAATGCAGTAATTATGAAGTAGAATTTATTCTAACATATATCAATCCCCAATGAAACAATCAAAATATAAAATAGGAGGAAAAGAAGGGGGGAGACAAAATAGTATAGATATTTATGTAATAAAAATTGCTATATCACCTTTAATATTGAGGGCTTTTATATTTCAATATAGATGTCAAAGTATTTTATAATTTTTTTGTCTACATTTTTATTTTAACTAATTTTTAGTTTAATAATTTGAAATTCATTAATTTTCTCTTAAAGTTGTGTCTAAAATATAAAAAAATGCTTATAGTTTTTATGAGATGTTAAAGTAGCTTAAAAAATTATTTTTCTTTATTTTTAACATTTGAAATTGAGTCATTTTAATTTATTTTCTGTTTTTTGTTTCTACATTTAAAAAAAAATGAGATTGTAATTTGTTTCAGTAGATCAAAAAATCACATTGGTCCAAAAGGTTTTGCAGTGTGAAATCATTTGTTTTCTTAAAAGAAAAAGATGAACTGCATCTCATTTTCTTCATTCATAATAGGAATGCTGAGAATAATTTGTTAGAAAGTATATAGTCAGTAACTTGAAAAAAAAATATATATCATTAAAAATTTATTCTAAATTGGATATATTTTTGTGAATAATGAATGAAATGATTATTTGAAAATCATTTTCTGGAAAATGCACATTACACCTGAAAGTTGTTTCTATTTTACAAAAAAAATCAAAATTTATTTTTTAATATTCTTTTTTTTTTTTCTTTCTCCAGAATATTTGAAAAAGTAGTAAAAATATGTATACATAATTATATAACTAGAAGTGGAATTATTATGAAGAGTGCAAAGTACTGAAAAGTTTAAATCTTGTATCAAGATTTTCTTATTAGATTGAATTATGCTCAAGTATTAAATTCTCAAAAGTTAATTAAAAATTATTATTTTTTGTTTAAAAAATTTATTCTATATAAATTCAGCAAAAAATTCAGAATTGTATTGTGAGAAATAAGTTTCATGACAGTTATGATAAAATAAAGTCTGAATGCAAGAAAATGTGTGAAAAAATATTTTTTAAAAACATAGAATTTATTAAAAAGTTAAGCGACAATGATGGCTGAAAAATAAGTTATTATTAATTATAAATTGCAATTTTTATTTCTAATTAAAGTTATTCAAAAATTTTTGTAGCACTCATACATTACTTTAGTAATTACAGAATAAGTGAAGAGACTAACATTAATCCCAGTGACTCATTCTAATACTTTAAATATTGTAATATTTGATATATAAGGAAATTAATTCTAATTTCCTTATTTATTATAACACATTTTATTAAAATACACACACAATTAACTTAATGTTAATGTATTCCATATTTTTTGAATTACTGATTATTGCTTAACACAAATTACATCTTAAAATAATTGCATAAAATTCAAAATATAATGTGCCCAACTTTTACATAGAAACTTCATATCAGGTAACAAAAAATATTGGTTTCTGTAATGATTATAGGCTATATTATTTCTAAGTTAAATTTATGTTTCAGATGAGGATTATAAAGAATTAAATGAAGATATAAGAAGTAAGCTGTGGTTTACATACAGAAAGCAGTTTCCTCCAATTGGTAATTTGCTCTTCCATTATAATTTTCTTCAACTTTATTTTAATCACTTTTATTACTATTTTGATTTTAAATTGTTTGATCTGGTGCAATTTCAAATTGTTTGTGTTTATATTGTCTTTTTGTAAACATAAGTATGCAAAACATACTATAAGGAAATAAAAGTTTGCTTTACTTTACCAAATTTGAACATTATAAAGATGAACTTTGTTTTTGATAGACTGCTTTTGTAAAAAGACTCTTAAAGAAATTTAAAAAAAAAAAAAAAAAAAAAAAAAAATTAAGTGCTATAAATGAATGTGGCAAATATTTTTAATTCATTTTTGTTTCTTAAACCTAAATTAAAGAAATATATTTAAATTTAAAAGTAAAATATTTTTCTTCATATTTTAAAATAGAAAAGTGATTAAAAAGAATATGGATACAATTTTAATGAATTTTATTAAAATTGTGGTGTGTTAAAAGCATATATATTATTCATTTTAGATAGTTTTATTAATAATCAGCAAAATATATCAATGAAAATTGATTTTTATGTGAATAAAAGCTTTCTAAAAAGGCTAGTGCTTTGAATTAACTATGACTAAATAATTAAAATCTCTCTGTGGGGAAAAAAAATCTAGCATTTCAATATGATCTTTGTTTGAATTGTAAATATCTAACTTCTATTCTTTTTACAAGATCATCTAGAAGCATGTATTTCATTAGTCTTCCATATTTAGCCTTCCACTATCTGCAGTTATATCTTTTATTATAAGTTCTTCAAAAAATAAATAAGTAAATAAATAAAATAAGTGTGTAAAAGATATGGCAAAAAACTTTAATAAATCGTTATGGTATTAAGTTATGCAATTTGTGGTATAAAAAATAGTTGTGCAAGAATTTATCTAGTAATCTGCAGATCTTATAGATTATTAGCATTTTTTAAAAGTTTTCATTAAATTCACAATAGCCTCTATTTTAAGAAGCTTTTGTGAAAATTTGTTCTCTAGTAAATTATGTAAATATTTGTTTCAATACCATTTAGATATCCAGTGCCAATAAAATATAGTAGAATGAAATAATTAAAATACTCATATAAAATTTACTGTACTACATAATTGTAAGTTATGCTCATTTTTAATGCAATTGCACCTGAATTACATCATAAATTAAGAGATAAATAAAAAAAAAGTAACGTTTTCAATGTATAGAATATTATTTTATAGATAGTAAAATAATTTGCGCAAAACTATTAAGTTAAAAAGTATCTTGTACAGAGATAGTTTCTTTGCAATTATAAAATAT
This sequence comes from Latrodectus geometricus, assembly GCA_026290005.1. Lineage (NCBI taxonomy): Eukaryota > Metazoa > Arthropoda > Arachnida > Araneae > Theridiidae > Latrodectus > Latrodectus geometricus. The sequence goes on from JAPDSC010152088.1 coordinate 163,664, forward strand.
AACATGAGCTAAAGTATTTTCAGTAAATTTTTAGCAAAATAGTATTTTGCTTAAAATTTTTTGCATAACTTTTTTTTTATTCTAATTGTTAAATTTAGCTGATGTATATTAATATTCTTATTGTAACATTACTTGAAAGTTTTATATTATCTAAGCTAATTATTACTTATATTTTATGCCTATTTCATTTGTTTTTGATTTCCTTCATGTTTTTTTAAATGTTTAACAGTTAAGTTTTTTAAATTTTCTCCTGCTTTTACGTTTTTTATATATGGAATATGTTTGTATATATTTATCACTAATTATCTTCAAATCTGACAATTTCTATTTTAATTTCTTAAAAAGAGTAATAGTTTCATGATTTTTCAAGACAGATATTATTTATAGAAATCTCATTATACTAAATTCATATACATTATACTAAATCATTATGTGAGATAGATATTATTCATAAATATGTCATTTCTGTGTTTTATTGTTTTGAAAAGTAGTTTTATTATTTTTGTATTATTAGATGCCTCATTAAATTATGTTTCTTATCAGGTGACACCTATTTGACCTCAGATTATGGTTGGGGATGTATGCATCGATGTGGCCAGATGGTCATGGCTCAGGCCTTAATGTGGAGGTTTCTTGGCCGAGGTATTAAAAGGCTTATACATATTATTTATCGTTTTTTTTATAATATATCTTTTTTCACTACTTTTTTTTGTTAAAATGCAATCAGTATGCTATTTGTTGCCTTATAAGTATTTAAAATATTTGTTGTCATATTTTTTTAAATTTCTTGGTTAAATAATATGATTTATAGCTCAATTAATTTTCTTAATTATAAGAAATTGATAAAAACAATTTAAAATTGTTCCTTTCATTTATCTTAAAAAATATTAATATTTGATTATTTTGGATTGGAATGAGGTATAATAAATATGAGTTTTAAATCTTCATAATTATTAGAAATAAATTTTTGATAGTATTAAACCAAAACCTATTTATACATACAACTTAATTTATAATATTTTTTTATAATAAATTTTTAGAATGGAAATGGAAACCTGATTGCTCTTTCCAAGCTTACAAACATATTTTAGAGAAATTCAATGACACATTTGAAAGCCCGTATTCTATTCATAGAATAGGTAAAAGTTATAATTTTCTGCTTTTTTAATTTTGTTATTCAAAAGTTAGACATGTAAATAAAATTTATGTTGATCATTTATAATCACTACTTTTTTTTTATTGGCAGCTTTAAAAGGTTCCATTTTAGAAAAGCGAGTTGGTGAATGGTTCGGACCAAACACAATTGTGCAGGTTTTGAAGTGAGATATTTTTTATTGTTTACAGACTAAGTTCATATGTGATTATTATTTTAATGCAACTCTTTGATATGTTGTTTTTATAAGCCTCAAATATGTTTCTTATAAGATTTGTGGCATAAATAAATTCTTTTCATTTACATGAATTACTTTCTTATTTTATGCATAATTCATGTGTGCTGTGAAATGATTATTTTAATGCAATTATAAAACTTATTATTTGCTATTCTGTTTCTATAAATTCATATTTATGATTGTTAAATGTGTCATTTTTTAAAATTCTAGACGATTGGCTGAAGAAGATACGGAAAATGACATGAACGTCCATGTTGCAATGGATAATATGGTTATTAAAAGTGAAATAAGTATGATTTCCAAAAATTACAAATAATTGATTATTTTTGAATAAAATAAATATTTAATTGTTGCATGATAGAATTGCCATAATGTTGCTGAAATGGTATGATTTCCGTAATTAAAATTATGAGAACTCTTTTAAATGGGACAAAGAAATGTATTTTTTATAGTTCACAAGTTTTTTAGTTAATTTATTTTTTAAAAATATAATTTAATGTACAAAATCATAAATTTAGAGACTACCCTATTAGAATTACAATTTATCATTTTGCATCTAAATTATTGCTTCTATTAGTTGGATATGGATTATAAAAAATTGATAAAAAAAGATTAAAGTAGTATCTCCTTAAATTTGCATGTTTGAAAAAAAAAAAAATTCGATGGGAAGAATGAAAGGAAAAAGATTTAACTTTGATTTTAAGCAATGCTTCAGAAAATATTTCAGAAACTTCAACAAGGGTAAGAAAACTTTTAATGACATTTTTTCAAAAATGTTGTAAGTTCTTTGTCTAATATTAGGAGTTAATTTAAAGTTAAACTTTGAAACAGGTGAAAAATAAAACTACTGAACCAAATACTTTTAAATACAGTAATTTATCTTAGGAACATTTATCAGACTGGACATTATTAGAATTTATTTTTTGTAAAATATAGCTCAAAGAAAAATTACCAGTGTTGAATTGTGCTCAATGTAATTTTGCTAACTGAGATTAAGGTGTGAGGATATTTATTCAAAATGTTTTTACTGAAATTACTTATCACTAGGGAAAAGGATAATAACAAAGGACAGGAATAATACTTTTTTATCTTATGAAGTTACAGAACATTTGTATTCCTTGATTCTTCTTTATAATGTGATGAGGTTTGCAAAAATATGGTGATCTTGTTTAACTTCTCTTGATAATAAGGTGTGACAGTATAATAAACTAATATACTTATAGTAGTACAATTCCTTTATCCAGTTATAACAAATAATATCTTCAAAAGACTGCACTTTCATAGTCCTTTTAGGTGAATCTGTATGTATTAAAATATAGAATCACCCAAAGAAATGAATATTATCAATTTGCATTCACCATCATTCCAAGAGTTCAGTTCATGATGGTGTAAGTTGAAATTTGGGCAAACATTCTAATCTCACAGCTTTTTCACTTGAGTTGCACTATTATAGATATGTTAAGGTCTAGTCATTTTTACCATAGCCTCATTTTTGAATTGCTGCTCATGCTATACTGTCTGTGTTGAAAACATTCAAGGTAGTTGACTACAGCATAATTCCTTCTAACATATTTCTCAGATTCTGTCACATTGAATGTATCTAGTCGTGAATTACTTTTCGATTGGAATCTGCTAAACCATTCTGATTAATAAACTTTAGTTTAAAATTAAAGCTACATAGAATATAGTAATCTCTGATATTTGAGATACTGATATAATATCGCAAATAAATATGAAAATAAATGGTTCAAAATCTTAATCATTTAGTAAACATATTCTGCTAACTTTGAAAATACTTAATTTGTTTCAGTGATATTAAATAAGTGATACAAAAATGTTTCAATAGAGAATCACTATAAACAATTTTATAAGGTTATTTAAAATAAAATACAATATGCAATTTTTATTTTATTTTCTCAATATTATGTTAGTATATACATGTAATGGTTTGCCTTTCACACAATTGAATAAGTTAATTGGCTTGATTTTAATATGTTTTATAATTTAAAATTTAGATTATTTAAGAAATAAAATTAATTAAGGATAGTTAAGTATAATTTTTAATATCAGTGTTTAATTTTTTTAAACAAAATTTTTTGAGTCATAATGAATACATAAACTGCAAATTTTTTTAAGTGGTTTGTCATTATGAAATTATTATTTGCACATGAAGACTTATTCTTATGAACTTAATGACTTAAAGTGGGTTCTCTGAACTACTAAAAACATTTCATTTGAGCTTAGAAAGGGGAAATGTTTTTATGTTAACTTTTTAAATATATTGTAAAAAGTATATTTCTTAGTTATTGGATTTTACAAATTTGGAATTATAGAGGAGACTATAATGAGTAAATATTTATACCTTGGAGCTTTATGTTTAATAAAGAGTTTTTTTTGGGGGATAAAAGTAAATTGGTAATTGTATTCATTGCTCATAAGACTTTGTATATTAATTTTAATCTTATATAATTTTAAATTAATAATCCTTTGCTGAGAATACTATATATTATTTTAAACATTTTCTTTGTTAATAAAAATGAAAATATTGATCTAGAATAGATGAAAATAGCTATACATCTTTTGTAAAATATTTCTGAGGCATTTAACATATACATTAAAAAATTTTTAAATTTTTTTTATGAAATAAATGTCATAGCTGTTAAATGTTCTGTATTTTACAGATTCTTTCCCCTTTTTTTTGTTAGATTTAAAAATTTTATTTTAGAAAATTTCAATATTTAACATTATTAATAATATATTAGTTTTATCCTACTGAGAATGATGAGGTAGAAGGAATGTGAACTGAACCTTTTTCCTTAATTTTTCTTATATTCAGTCATTTTACATTTAGTTTAACTTTTTATGTACTGAACTTTTTATTTTAATGTTGCAATATAATTTTATTTCCTTGCAGAAAAATTATTTAAAAAAGGAAAGAATGCACCACCAGCAGAAACTCAAAATTTATCATCCTCATGTGATTCTCCTCCAGAAACTAATGAAATATCTAAAGAATGTGTAGAAACCAATTCTTGTTCTGAGAAATTAAGTCATCCTGTTTTACTAACCATACCTCTGAGATTAGGGCTTTCAGAAATTACACCTGTATATTTTGACAAATTAAAAGTTGGTATTAGTGAATATTTATGTTAAAAATGTAGAATTATTTTTCGTATTATCTTTTCAAGATTAGTGATGGATCACTTTTAAAATTTAGCTACTACAAAAGCTAAAATTAAAAAAAAATTGCTTCATCAAATTTAATAATTTAAAGGAATAGATCATTTGACTCTAAGGCGTATAGATTTGTATATTCAAATTTCAGCTGCAATTTAGCAAATAAATAGGTTTAAAACAGTTAAATTTTCTGTATGCTTATTTTACTAGGTACCCTAATCTTTGCTCTACTTAATATTTTCACTGTATTAAGATTTGATTGATAAAATATTGCCGTAATTGTGCTATTGAGGAAGACCCATTTTAAATTGTGACAAATCAGTTTAAATAGTTTCATTACAATGAAATAAATAAATTTTTATGAATTAATATTGTTAACTTAATTTCTATTTCATCAGCCTTGAATTGAGATTAGTGTACTATTTCAATTTTTTACTATTTGATATATGTTTGCATGATGCCATACCATTAGTATATTAAATACTATAATTGATTTTTTTTCAGTTGTAAATTTTTAGTAAATATTGCTTATAATTTTTATAAAAATGATAAAATAAGTATTTAAATAAATTGTGCTAAAAGTAAGTTATTTATTAAAAAATAAGAAAATTATACAATTTTGCAATAAAATAAATACAAATAATTGAATACATTTTACTGTTAACCCATACTATTAAACTTAATTCAAGTTTTAATATTTCCAAATTAAATTTAATTCATCATTAATTTTTTAAAATATAGCTATAAACTATGTTCTGTAAATATTTCAGTCCTATAAAGTTCTTAAGTAACAAGTTATATTATTGATAAAATATACTGAAATGTGCTAAAAAATGAGATTTTGTTAAAGACATTGATGTTTTTTATTTCTTTATTATATAATTTATTTATAACTTGATTTTGATTTCTTTATCAATAGGCAGTATTTACATTTAAGCAATCATTGGGGATGATTGGAGGAAGAACGAATCATGCATCTTACTTTATTGGTTATATAGGTAAATAAACCTTCTCAAAAACTAATAAATGGATTTAAGTATTATATTAAACTTATATTTTTGTGCAATTAGTAATTTATGTTCTTCTGAGAAATTCTTCACCATGATATCTATTTATGATTAAAAATTTTTGAGCAGTATAACGTAACAGGACAAATAGAATAGACTTAATAACATGAAATAATACTAAAAAATTATTTATTTTAATATTGTTAAATTATCTGTATAATTCCAGACTGTGTAAAATTGTGAAAGTTAATGCTACACAGAAAATAAATAATATAGTTGCAGTCAAAAATTGAATTTTAGTTAGCCCTCACTATTTATTATTGATTTTCAAATTTAAGATTATATTGATTCAAATCTGTAAATTTTTCTCCTACAACTTTTTAATTGAACATGCTTATACTGCTTTTTCTCTATATTTGCAATGATTTTAAATATTATATTATTACTATTGCTATCAATTTAATATAATTTCAATAATTATTATTTTTCACCTGAAATGTTACTTTTCAGGAAATGAATTAATTTATTTAGATCCTCACTTCACACAAATGTACAGAAATGAAAGTCCAATGGAAGATTTTACATACCATTGTCAAAATCCAAGTCGAATGAATTTTTCCCAGTTAGATCCCTCTATTGCATTAGTAAGACCTTAATCTACATGTTTTATCTTAATATATATATATATATATATATATATATATATATATATGTAAAGTATTGTACTCTTTGAATATTCTATTCTGTTGTAGCTTACTCTAATGTTGTATTTCAATTTTATATGATAAATAATAGTATCTATATTATATAAAAAAATATTGAAACTTAAAATACTTTGTACTTGCTAAGTAATAATTTATTATACTAAAACAATACATTGAAAGCTTGAATAATGCCATCTTATCCAAATTTTTCACATTATAAGTTGAAAAAGGTGAATTTTTTTACTCAAATTTTAACAACTATGTTTCTTTTGTGAAAAATTTATTAATTTCATTATTAGTTTCCATCTTTAAATTTTAAGATTTTAAAGTGATCCAAATTGTCTAATAAAGATTTTGTGAGGGTAATGTTCATAATTTTAGCTGATAAATTTATTAGCTAGTGTATGAAACTTTGAAAAAGTTTACAAATGCATTCAGGAGTAATTTTAATTCTAGAAAACTAAGAAAGTTTTCTTTATTTATATCTAATTCTCCTGATGTGTAATAACAGTCTTGATAGTAGATCTCACATTCAATTTTAGCCACCATTTAACTGAGGGTTAAGATGCATTTCTGACTGATCCCTCAGTTAAATGGTGGCTAGAATGAATTTAACTGAGGGATAAGATACATTTCTTTATGTATTTGTATCTTGAGAGGCATGACTCTATGCAACATGAATATGACTTTTGTGCATAAAATAGAATTCCTACCCCCCCCCCCCAAAAAAAAACAATATATTACTGATTTTTTAAGATTTCTTACAGCAATGGTAAACTGTTCTGTTTTTGGCATGTGATATCAAATATTTGTATAATTGTAATAAAATAAATTTGTGTAATATTTTTAGAGTATATTTATGTACTTTTATTCACAATGTTAAGTGCAATTATACTTTTCCAAAAATATTACAATAAAAATCTTTAATAATTTAGCTACTTATTTCAATATTAATTTTGATAGGACTTGCGCATGTTCATATAATAATGATAAAAATTCGTGTAATTGATTTTTTTTAACACTAAAAGAAGTTAAACATTGGTATTATTTTTAATTAAAATTTATCATATGAATTTTTTTATTAAAATATTTTCTTTTTGTTTGATACAGTTGCCATAAGCCAAAATAATTAATCATTTACAAAAAAAAAATTACAAAATAGACATCATTATACTGCATTAAAACTGTGGATTTAAGAATTTAGCAAAAATAATAAATACTGCCTGAAAATAAAATAAATTATATTTTGATATTTTTTCAAACCTCTTTGTTACATGCAAGTATTTTATAAGAAAGCCTGAAAGGTTAGATTTCTATTAAGTTTTTGTAAACATATTTAAATCACTATTCTAAATTATTAAAAAGGTTTGTTTAGAATAATTTCTTGTTACATCATGTCTATCTAATCATTGAAATATACAATTTTGTTTTATATGTATTACTATTTGTTTATATGTATTTTTATGGAGCATGAGAAATATTATGATTTATTTTACTAAAAATGTTGACAGCTCATTCTTTACTCTTGACAGTTTAAATTAAAGCTGATAAACATGCAAAAATATAATTTCATAAATATATTCATGAATGAACAAATAGATACAGTGAGGGGATTAGCGAGTTTTTAAGTATGATTAAATAATGCATCTAATTTTATATCTCTGTATTTGGCAATGTTAATTTTTTAAACTATAAAAAATTCTGAATTTTCGTATGCTAAATTGATTATATATTTTTATTTACATTAAAAAATTTTTGTCTCATCAGAATATAAATCATTTTAATAGATAATTTATCAAAATCTTATGAGAGAATAAGTTATTTTTCATCATTTTACTATTAAGGAGAATATTTCTTATTTTTAGAAAAAAGAAAAAATTTAAACTTTGTTTTAAATGAAAGACTGGTATGTGTTATTAATCAAACATAAATTTTTGTTCTATCACACTACCATAAAAATTATTAGTAAAATATAGGTAATTTTTTTCTTTTTGAATTTTGTGATGTTCTCACGATCATGTCGTCTCCAGGATAGTCGAATAACACAAAAACAAATTATTGGTACACGAAACATTTATTTTACATTAACACACAAACAAGGAATTCAGACATTTATCTACGTTTTTAAAGACATTTAGTTTTACAATGACCGGGAGCGGACTTCCGCTACCCCCAAGTAATCAGAACCAACTGCACCATTCTCCCCACTTCGACACGACTCTATCGTCTCGTCTCATTGTCTCTACTCCTGGCAGAAAACGAAATCAAAAGTTCTCTTCCAGTTAACAATCTGACTTTCACAAATTTATTCATATTTTATATAAAGATATTGAGACTTTGAAGACTTAGTCTTTGAAAGTTATTTTTTCTTATTTCAGTGTTTTTATCTGGAAAATGAATCTGATTTCAATCAATGGTGTGCAGAAGCTCAGCAAGTAATTTAAAATTTAATATATTTAAATACATTTATAAAATGCCATGAAAGAGTAATTTCCAACATTTTTATTATAATGTGCATTGTTTCTGTGCTGTATAATATAATAAATTATTCTCATACTCATTAAGGTAAGTTAGGTGTGTTACCAAGGAAAACTGTTTTATATATATATTATTTTAAAGTTTTTATAACAATAACTTTTTATATTTCTTGGATTTTTTATATTTTATTCCATTTTCTTAAAATTTAGCTTGTTTTATTGCATCAGTACAGCTCTAGAATAATTAAAATACTATTTAAAAAATTAAAAATATATGATTAATTTATTTATTACATATACAAATTAAATATTTTATACATAATTATGAAATAGTATAAGTTAGATAAATAAATAGTTTTACAAATAATATCTGGATATTAATTTTCCAGATTCAAGTAACATTTCAAACAATTTGCAGTTATAAATTGTTTGAAATGTTACTTTCTTGATTTATAAATTGTGCAGAAATGTTTTCTAATATTTCAAGTTTTTGAATCAATGTAAATTCTTTTATATTAGAATCCTTTGTGATTTTTGATAAATAATTGGCTCTAAATGCTCAAGAGTAAATACTTCACAAGCAATAACTTTATAAAAGAAAGTTGTAAATTTGTTGGATAATGGAACATGTATGCAAAAATAGTAAAACTTCCATAGCACGGCAGTCAAAATTTATTTTAATTTTATATTAAATATTACCCATGTTACTGATAACATAACGTTTTATAATATTTATGAGAACTTTCTAATGATAATTTATGAATACATTATGAAATAAGCATCTTGTTTTAAATTCAACAAAAATTAATTTTTTTGATTTCCAAAACACAATCTTAATATTTATTTAAATTTTTCTTATCATAAATTATAAACTAGAAAATAATGGATGAATAAGGTAATCAAAGAGAATTTTGTAATTAAGATAAATTACATTTAGTTTTATGCAAAATCTTTAAAATTTGCCTCAATAATACCAGATGACTATCAAGATTAATTGCATCCATTATTCTAAGTTATTTCTTTCAGCAACGTTATTTTTAAAATTATTTTCAATTTAATGAAAAATATAAACTTGAACTGATTGCCTTATAGTCAATAAAGCATAACAATCGCTTCATACCCTTATTTATCTGGAATTAGTGAAAGAATGGAATCTGTTTAGTATTCATTCTTTTCATTTATTTTGTAAATTATATTTAAAATTTCCATTAATTGTGATACCTTTTGACTATAAAATATATTTCTAAGTTCATTTTGTATTAAGAGATTATATAGCTTTTAATTTTGGATTTTATTTATCTACCATATTTTCCTGTATATAATCCACAGTGATGTATTATCTGCAAGCTTTTTTTTTTTTTTTTTTTTTTTTCCTCTTTTTTTTAAATAGTAAACCTCAGCCTTACTGCAGCAATATTTTCTGCTAATAGTCAAAAATATATACTGCTGATGGGACATCACATAAAATAAAAAATACAATATGATTAAAAATATAAATTTTACTGAAAGAGAGAGAACATTTAGTATGAAAAACATCCGATTGGATCCACTTCATCACATAAAAAGATAAACCGAGATATAAAAGTACTAGATCGATCAATCAAGAGTGATATTTCTGGGAAGATATTAAAAACTAAAAATTGATTAGTTTTACTAACTTTCAAAATGAGGTTAGATTTACTTTAAAAGTAAAATATATTTGTTTCATTAATAATTTAAAAGAAGGAGATTATTTTTTAACTGTGCATTGGATACATTTTTTCTTTTGCACTGTGCATACTTTAGTTTTTACTTTACATTAACATGTTTCTCACCATTTTTTTAATTGCCATAGCTTGTAATTTAACATCTGCTGTGTAACTTAAATGCTTTTGCTTCCACATGACGATATAGGAATTTGAATATTTTCAGAACAAAACAGCTCAAGTCAACACAAAATTTGAAATGACAATAAATAGCAACAGTTATGTCTACTTGTCTTTTTAAGGAACCAAATTCATTCTTGATTATACATGGTGGTATATAATATGCACAATGAAATTCAAAACTTTTTTAACATATAATCCACAAAATTATATACAAGAAAATACAGTATTTAATAAAATCACATTAAAATAAGAATGAGAAATTTTGACAAGAAAAAATTTTTTTGTTTTCTTTTTAGATCATTTTCTCTTGGCCAAAGCACCTTTTTTGTTAATACAAATTATTCTATCTTGAAGAAAATTTTCTTTTATATCTGTTTTGCTTTTTGTTATTTTTAAAAATAAGTTAAAATTTTGTTTGTCTTCAGTTGCACTGTTAATATGAAAATTCTTTCCCATTAGCAGTACAACATAAAAAAGTTTTTTAAAATTATATCTATTGTTATTTTTTATGTTCTAGCTAATCTCTACATAATGTGATATAAATACTTTCAAAATTTCTATATTTAGTTAGGAAAATGTGTAATAAAATATATATGGTATTAAGATTGCTTTTTATCCACTTGCAATTATTATAAGCGTAAGACAAAATCCCTTTCAATGATTTGTCAAAGTATGTAAATTTGATTTGCTTGAACATAATTTTCAGGTTTTATTGGAACCTGAGAAAGATGCCATTTTTGAAATACTTGAAGAAAAACCAGCTATGTTACCCTATGCAGACATTGATACAGATGATGATTGTTGTAAGCACTTTTTCTTTTTAAAACACTTTATTCTTAAGATTATAAGTAAGCAAATCACATTATTCCACAAAAATATCAATCACAGCTCTATTTTATTTAAAGAACTTATATCTAAATAATAATAGTCTACTTTAATATTGCTAAAATGATATGAATAAATTGAGAATAAGTACATATTATTATTCTGCTGATATTTTTTTCCCCTCCCATTTGTCTTGAGTCTTAAAGATGTGAAAATAATATTATTCTGAGTCACTCTTTTAGTATTGAATGGATGCCACATTCTAATTCATATGCACAAGTCATATCATTACAGTATTTGATTGTAGCATAGGATTTATTAAATAAAAAGTCATATCTAATTGACTCTAATACCTTCTACTCACTTTCACTACTCAATATTTTACTAAAGCACACATAGCAATGTGGCATACACACAATTATGGGATTAAGTTGTAACATTAATCTTAATTGTATATTCGATGTTCCCTAAACTTTGTTTTTTTTTATTTTCCAAGGTGTAACATCATTTACTGAAAAAGAGAGAGTATACACATCTGATGATGAATTTGAGCTTCTGATGTAAATTGATGCCTTTAAATGCTTCCATGGACTTGAAATTTAATCTAACCATGCTGAGAACCAAAAAATAGACATTTTGTACATGTATAAATAAAATTGTTATATTTTATTTACAAATACTTTTTGATAACTACATGAATTTTTTATGAAAAATCTTTGTTTTATGTTAAAAGTGTCATATACGTATTAAAATTTGCTTCACATTAAATTCATTGCATTAACCTTTATTAATTATATGTATAAAAATAGACTTATAAATATATACATTTTTATATAAAATTACTTTGCAAAAATAATATAATTTAAAGTTGCTCTTTTATCTCAATGAGATGTTCATTCTTTGACACATTTTCTCCAACTTTATGAAGCACTTTCTCCACCGTTCCATTGCAGTGGGCCTTTATAACATACTAAAAAGGAAAAAAATATGTTAAGTTAGAGATCAGTACATACTATAGGATTTTTCAGACATATTTATAAATTCCACAACATCAGTTCTTTGTAAATCTAAAAAATTATTTAAGGATATTCTAAATCATATTTGACTGTTAAAATAGTTTAACAAGTCTTTAATTTTTCCCTTATCTATGATGTTTAGAGTGAATAATCATGTGTAATTTCATAAAATTAAAAACGCATACTAAGCTGAGATTTTTTACAGTAACATACTATGGCAGGAAATAGGTACAATCATAAAATAAAATATTTGTACTAAATACAAATCATCCATATATATGGAATGTCTAATAGAATCATGCATTATAATATATAGATATTTGCATTATAATGTACATCATTACAATATGAAACAACTTCTGTTGTAAAATTCAAAAGATAGGGGACCTGTCTTAAAAATTGGGAGTACAATTATAAAGCAATAATTTAATATAAAACATCTTCCATAAAAGGATGCTTATTGGTTTCAAAAATAAGTGAAAATATTTCCTTTCTCATGCAATGCATCTGTAAGGAAGTTTTTCAATTTCAACAAAAACTTATAGAACTTTTGGTCCAATTGTAATATACATTCCTTGTAAACAATAGAACAGTCTTTAGAGAGTGCTGCTCATAAAACAACCAAAGTTTATACTCAAGAACATCAGTGTTTACTGTCTACTAGTAGAAAATCATTCATTTATGGAACTAGGAATAAAAAAAAAAAAAAAAAAAATTAGAGCCGAACTGAACTCGTAGATAACAAATGATATGAATGCAGTAAATATGGGACATATCTTTTAGTTATGACCAGAATCCAAATCCCTTCATCCCCTTAAATTTAGGAGCAATGCCAGATTGACTACATAGTTCTATTGTGAGTGTATTACAGAAAAATCCCAGATCCAAATTATTTTATTGGTTTGCCATTCAATAGTCATTTTTTGCATGAGGGTTAATTTGACTGAGACCTACAATTTAAAGGTGGACTTCAAAAGCTATATAAACATCTACATCTGAGGTAAGAACACAAACTATTGAACTGAAGTGTAGAATATTAAACATTTGGTTGGTAGCTTGGCTCCACATCCATATAAGAGGATGATTCTCAGACTTTTTTTTTTTACAGCACTGAGGGAAGGGTTGCATGACTAATTGGTCATGATCAGTTAAGCTAGTGAACAGGAGTTTTGTTATGCATCCTAACTATTGCAGAAACTCAAGAGTTCAAATCTATATTTAATCTAAAGCAAGCAGTTGTCAATCCATATCTACTAACAACATTGTATGCATTACTGCCAGGGAATGTCAGCAATGTTACAAAAAGTCTGGCTTTATAATGAGTTCATTAGAAGTCGTATTAAAGTTTCCTAGCTAACGTTATTTGAATGATAGAGAAATCTTTAATTGTATAGTTGTCTACAATAAACAGAACAGCCATTACCAGATGTGGTCTCAAAGACATCCTATTCGAACCTGTGTATGGAAAACATAGATGTTTTAGGAGATAATTATTAACAAATTGGACAATCTGCCATTGCAAAAACTAGAATATTTGGTTCTAACATGGAGCACATCACCCTGCAAATCTACAAAAATATCTTTCAGAAACATGAGTGTTACATTAACAGTTATGGTGGCTTTGCCTAATGCCTGCTATGCTCACCCTATTGGATTTCTATAGGGTTGACTCAGAGAATGTTTAGATTCTTCTTCTCTTGAGGTTGTCAGATATGTGGCACCTCTGCATTGTTGCATTTTGTACCATGCTCTAAGCCCAATTTTTTCCTAGTTCCATTGTTTTGGTTCACCTACTTTGTTTATAAAGTCTGATAGGCCCTCAATGGAGTCGAGTGTTTAGATTACCAGACCTTTGACAAAATAGATGCTTAATCATCGCTATCTCCTGATAGCAGCAAAATGTGTGCAAAGGGAGATTTACGCTAAAGCTTAGATGTATATGCAGTTGAATGGGGGAAAAATTTAGCTAACCAATATTGTAAAATACTGCAACTATACCTTAGATCATCAAATAGTAAAATATAGCTTAGTTTTCATCAAACATATATTTGAATATTAAATTTATTCTTTTGTTAACATCAAATTCAGAATTAAAAATATTTCAGATGAACAAATATAATAAATATTTTTTCTGACATATAGCACAATACTGCTATCTTCATTTTAAAAAATTATGTTGAATCTCTTATACCATTCCAAAGTAAAATATATTCTTTTATAAAAATACTATACCTCCATTTTCATAGCTATGATGACTATCAAAGGATCTCCTTTTTTTACAGTATCACCAACTTTCACATTAATTTTCTCAATTACACCTGGCATTGGAGCTATAGCTCCAGCATGATGCATATCTGATCCCGATGCACTGACGAATTTTGGTGCTCTTAAAGTGAATTCATAATTATAATCCTGTAATGATTCAAAATTTTAGTATAAAAATTTCCTTAAATGTTTTTTTTTTTCAAAAAAAAAAAGTTTATACAAATATACTTTAGTAAATAAATGAATTTCATTATCATTTGCTATAGCTCGAACTGGAAAGCTTCTATTGTTGATCATGCATTGTAATATAGAGGAATCCGTTTTGGACATTGAAGTTTGTACTGAATAGGTTTGGTCTTCAATGCACAATTTGTAGCAGCCATCTCCTTCATAGTGCACATCAACAGAATATTCTGAAATAATATATAATCTTTCAAAAGACATTTTATTTTCCATAATTATGACTATAACATCATTGATGATAAAATTTTCAAGCAAGAGACAGATTCTAATTTGTAACAAATTCAAGATCAAAGTTTATAACTGCCTTTTTATGTGCCAAATATAAAAATAAGAAATGCATGAAAAATTATAATTTCTATATTTATATAAATGTTTACTAAATTGTATACCTTTAAAAGTACTTAAAAATGAGATATTTTAAAATTAGCCAGGTTTAATATCATTTTGTACTTTTTTTTATCCCCTCATATACCATGTCTAGAATTTCATGATGCATTAAGTATACTCAAAAATGCATCATCTTCCAGTGCTTATACTTTAAATTTTCTATTTATTATGAGGCTGAATTAATGGTGTTAATTTGTTTGGAATAAATTATACGTATGTTTTATATACTTTCACCAATTTCTTCACGATATCTGTTGGATGGAATTGAAATATATCTCAAATAAAATAAATTGGACATTCTAATGTCAAGGTATATTTCTCATGATCATTTGTAGCTAATTTTGTCATAGTATATTTTTAGTTTTTCCAACAAGTGTCATTTGTTTAATTTTTTTATTAACTGTTGTTTACAAATTACTTCATTTCAAGTAAGAAATCTGTCTAACATGATTACAATGCAAAGAAGCATTTGATACAGTATATTGCAAAAAATATAACAATATAAATATTTAAAAAAAAGGTTTTAAAATGAACAGAAGAAAATGCATAAAAGCTAAGTTTTAAGTGAATTTCAAATAATTTTATTTAAAAAACTAAATTGTTAATAATCATTTAAAATATAAATATTAAAAACCA
>JAPDSC010152088.1:179669-204427 GCA_026290005.1 Latrodectus geometricus
ATTAACCTTTATCTTTAAAACAAAGCTTTATTTGCTTCTGATAGGACAGATTTGGGATCATACCATCCAATACATTGAAAGGTGAATTTATATCTGAAAAATAAAATAGTAATTTATATTATAAATAATAAAGTATTTTTTATGTATTTATTCTTTAACATACATTAAATATTGTTTCTCTTAAAAATTATTTATAATTCAACAGCATAACATTTATTTTCAAAATACAGTTGACATATTTTACAACAAAAATAAATGAAGCATCAAAATTAAGTATAAAAATATAGTTATAGGATATCATGTAGTATAGCAAAATTATGAAGAAATTATATAAATATCATTCATGAAATATGACATGTAGTTGAAGTTTCCATTTGAAAAGACTTCAGGATCTACTTAATAATTTAGCCTATAAATGAACATCTCGTCTATTTCTTAAAATATTTTTTTATATAAGTTACACCGAATTAGTATTAAAAAATTTTATAAACCACTAAAAACGATGTAAGCTATAAATCAAATCAAATATACCACATTTGTATTAGACCAATTACTGAAATATAATTATAAATTATTATATTGGTTGTAATTTTTTAAAACACAGTGAGAAAATTGTTAAGTTCAAATTGTATCTAAATTATAAGAATAAGAAATAAATCTAATATTAAAGGAAAATTATATTTTTAATTTAAATTAATATATAAAAAATATTTTAAAATATACATAAAACTTTAATAAGAAAATGATTATTTCCAGTATTCCTATCTTTTTAGCATTTACAAGACAAAGTTTATTAAGTCTTTTCCAACAAAATTTCATATCACACTGGACTTGCAATTTTAGTTCTTTATGGAAGGAAAGAGCTGATATTGAGATTTTTTCAAGACAGTTAATTTTTCCTATATTAGCAAAATTTATTGTAAGACACCTCCAAGTTCAGAGACACAATGGTAACATGATCATTTAAAGCCAATACAGAATATGCTAAGTAATTTTTTTTTTTAAATTTATTTTTTTTTTAAGGATAATGAGTTATGTGGTAGTGCACCTGGAATAATATAGTGAAAAAGATCAAGCTAATACAGTGAAAATAATTTTACTTCTTAAAAACTGACATTAAATTTTAACAGAAGTACTTAATGAAAATGAATAAGTTAAAATATTTGCTACATCAAATATACTGCAAAATATATTTCAACATTATAATTCCTACACTCAAACTAATACTCATATCTTACCCCCAGATATATTGAATGCTGATTGCTTATAATTATCTTGAATAGCACACATAACTGCAGCACAAACATCGTAATGTGAGGGCATTTTAGGAACAAATAAATCCTTTTCATGTTGTGGTATAAAATCTGTATGAACATTTCCCATGGAAAATTCTTTGTGCATTGCCAACTGCATCAAGAATTTGACATTAGTTTTCACGCCAACAATCTAAAAGAAATAATAAAAACATTTCTTTTAAATGCAAAACTAGTAGTTTAAGTCAAATTTGAAGCCAATCAATAAGCATTTTTTAGCCAATCAATTTAAATTTTTCATATGTAGTTTAACTTACCACAACAGTTAGAATTTTGATGTGTTAAATGTCAATAATATCCATTATGAAATATAATAAATTTTTTATTATTTTATGTTCATTTTGAAATTATTCAATATAAAGAAATGTCCCAATATCACTGATTTTAGTCCACTTTTTCATTGTGTTTTCTAATACCTGTTTAAAAATTTATTTTTTATTAATAATAAATTACTTTGAATATTTTGTTTGTTCGTCTCTTAATGGTAATTTTTTTGCCCATGAGTACTAATTAGACCAGGACCCATAGTAAAAGAGAATTCTAACCACTAGAAACATCCATACCCAAAATGGGATTTGAACCCACAAACTGTTGAACCTAAAGTAAGAGAGCTAATTACTTGGCTGCCAGATCAGCTTAATTACCTTGATAAATGTATAACATCATACAAAAATGTTATTTTTACAAAAAGCAAATTGAAGAAAACAATTTATAAAATTATACTAAATGTCAAAGAAATTGGTAAAAACATATTTACTAATCAATAATCTATATTAAAGCATTTTTTTTGGATATTAAATTATATTAATGTTAAAATTGGATATTAATATTAAAATATAATGGATATTAATATAATTTTAATCTTAAAAGTTATGCAAAAGTTAAGGATGTCAAATTCAAAAAGTAGTGTGGATCAAATGTTTAAGAGTATAAGTTTAGGTGAGCAGAAAAATAAATTTTCAAAATAAACTTCATGCAAGAGTCATGGGATATAATGGTCTTCTGGTAAAATTTTCTTCAGAAAGAAAGTTTAGCTTTAACCACTGTTAAACAAGATACAGTAGTTGTATTTCTATTTTGATTATATTATGGTTGGCACTTGAGATTTTCTAGGTTCCATTCTTGTGATATATAAAAGCATTTCACTAACCATGAAGGTTTCTACAGAAAGACAATTTATAAAAAATGTTCAAATGCCTTATAGCAAACATTAGCTGTTATTAAATATTAGCGGCGAAATAAAAGTTCCACACAAAAATTGATCTCCTTAGACTTTTGACTCTTTTTAATTGAACTCCACCAAACTAATATAATTTCAGCTAAGGTTAGCTGAGAATGATTTGGTTGCACATAAGTCACAATCTGATTTAAAAAAAAAACGAAGAGCAAACATGAATGCCAATTGGTATTATATACCTTTACCAATCATATAAGAAAAAGGTTCTCATAATTATGGGAATTACATCCCAGAATATCACCAATTAGTTCATTGTTATCGTCTACCATAATGTAAATATATCTATAAAAAATCTTCATTGAAAAAAAATAATTAAACTTAATCAACAATGGGTTTTATATTGGAGAATAGTCCAATAATAATAAGAATAAAGTATTTAACTTCTAATGTCCCTAATTGTGGTGTTCTGGAATGGCTTGAAAGCAGGAAGAGATGAGTTTTATATTTTATGTCTTGACAGGGACGCTATTATTTAAAGCATCAATTAAACTGCATATATAACATTTAAAAATATTAAAATTAATTTGAATAAGGATGTTAATTACGGTTGTTTTTATTTTATTAACTTATTTTGAAACTAATATAAAGTAGAAGCAGAAAAACCTAAATAGAAGTATAGTAGTAGAGAGTTTCAAATTTTATTCAAAAATAAATCCCTAAATTATTCTCTAAATTTCCATGCAAGTAATGCAATAGGTGACATGGATAAATAGAACTATAATAAAATATATTTTTACTAGAATTTTCATGAGTAGTGAAAATAAGCTTAAAAATCACTTTCAGACATTAAAAATTATGATGAATCTAAGATGTATTCAGTCCAGTTTTCAACATTTCCTAAGTAGGCTATTTATGATTTCACCTTTCACTCTATCAAATTTGTTCAATACAGTTAACTATCTCAGTTTTCTCAGTCTCAAATCGATTATAATATCTTAATTTCTGAATATTTAGGTATTTATATAAATTATACTCAGTAATTAAAATGAGTATTATTTACATAAATATGTCATTGAGTTATGAGCTATATGAATGACAATGTCAGCTTGCAAAATTTTGTACTTTAGGATTAAAGGAAATATGTTAGCAATATTTCTTTATTTACATGTATCAATTACTGTAAAAATAATAAGTGAAATGGTTAATCAGTAAATTCTTTAACTTTGTAGTTTGGTTTGTTTCTCTAAGATTACGTTTATCACACAAGGCAATATTTACTACGTTTGATAATTTAATACACAATCACAAACCAAATTATCTATACTACATGACTATATATAGACATATCTATACAATATGCCTATACCAAAGATTGAAACTGAACGTATGAATAGCTAAACTGCAAGTTATAAATCTGATTATTCAGCTACAAGTTCAAGCCAATAGTTTGAAAAGAAATTTTGCAGAAATGAAAATAAATCCAAAATGATATACAGTATGTGAATGTATGGATAAAGTATTTAAAGATAATTTAATTAAACATTAAAGATAATTTTAAAAGATAATCCATCATTATTCACAAAAGGGAAAAAAACATACATTGTAATCAGCTAAACAAGAATGAAGTTTCAACAGAGCAGCATTTCTATTAGGTCCCCACACAACAAGTTTGGCAATCATTGGATCATAATGTACAGATACTTCATCACCTAAAATATCAAAAAATTTACATAAAATATTCATTTTTAAAACACACATTTTAACTATGTTACAGTTATAAAAGGTTTAAATTTATATTATTGTAAAAATAAACAAAAATCCATAACACAAATATGAAAATGACATAACATTTAGCATTAATTTCTTTATTCACATTAAATTTTTTATTAATTTAAATGTTCTTTTTTTTTTCCTTCTTTTTTTCAAGAAAATTTCAATAACAAAGTTTACCATTATTAGAAACAAAAATCCCAAAATATAAAAATTCCATTTCTCTTACAGTACTAACTGGAAATATTAAATGTGAAATAGTTTAACATAAAATAACAAAAATACCTTGCTCAACACCAGTTTCAATCCGAACATCAGTAGATGGTTTAGGAATGAAGAGATGAGTTAAAACTCCAGCACCAGGCATAAAATTATTATCAGGATCTTCAGCATAGATTCTAGCTTCAAAAGCATGTCCTCGTAGTTTTAAATCCTCTTGTTTTAAAGGTAACTCCTCTCCTGAAGCTACCTAAAACAATAAAAGGAAGAACTATGAAATATTTCTACTTTAATGTTTAAACTGCTTTTTGAAATTACTATATATATAAAACTCTAAACCAATTAAAATTTCATACAAAACGATTTTATAACATTAAGAGAAAATACAAACCCTAAGTTGCCATTCTACTAAATCTGTTCCTGTAATCATTTCTGTTACAGGATGCTCTACTTGCAACCTGGTATTCATTTCCATAAAATAAAAATTCTTATTTTCATCCATAATGAATTCCACAGTTCCTATTAGAATTTAAAAATTTACATTAAAAATAAAATAATATTGTGTTTTTAAATTATACACTGTAGAATTTTTAATATATTGCTGAAACTGTGTGAGAGGCATAACTGAGATTATAATTTCAAAATTGAGAATGCTTTATTAGTGTAAACATAAATAAAAAAATATGACTTGCCATTTTTTAATACAAAATGAACAATTGACATTCTAGTTAGAATTGTTTTACAACAATTAAACTTAATTAAACATCACGTATAAATATATTTATACAAAATTTAAGATAGTTTTAATACTTCTGCTTCATTTATGACACTTTTATGTAGTTTTGAAATTACACAAAATAAGTTAAAAGAAATTTTTAAAATAAACTTAAAATTCTATCATTTTATGCAAAACTTAAAGCACTAATAATTTGGCAATGTTTCTTTATTTTTTTCCTTCATGTTGTCTAAAAAATAAAAATAAATAATTTCTAATCTTTTAAAAATATTTATTATTTGTTACAGGACTATAATAATGCATAAATTATTCAATTGCTAATGAATACACAAAAGAAAACAAGACTAACTTTTTACGGTTGATTTAAATAACTTACTGATGAAATAAGAGACAAAATATATTTCAATTTCTGTATTAATAAGATGAAGAAGAAAATTCAAATTAGATACAGAATTTAAATTAACAGGTTAATTAAGTTCACTTTATTGTTAGTTGATAATTCATTTTTATGCATACGGTCTAATTTGACAGGACCTATAGTTTAAAGTGAATTCTGAACCACTAACAAACAATGAAATGTTGAATAAAATAGAGCAATAGCCATTCTTTTAACAATTTGATATCAAGTTGTATAATGCAATACATACATAATGATGTAATATAATTTAATGATGTAAAATACCAATAAACAAGGTGTATCATATTAGACAAATAATTTGAATTTATATTGTACATTTATTATAGCACATTTATTTAAAGTTTATAAGACATTTCATTTTTGAGATTGAAGCTGTTAACATTTATTCATGCTTTTTAATGAGAAATTTGTAACATACATCCACATACATTAAATATTAAAATAAAATGATTGACAAGTGTTTCATAACTGAAGGGGGGAAAAAACCATTAATGCCTAAATGTAAAACAAAATTAGTTTGAATAATTATAATATTATTGATGAAACAAAGCATTCCATATATTTAGCCGTTTTTCTAAATATATATAATAAAGTACATTTTAGGAAGATTTTTCAAAACTTTTAAGCATAAAAGAAATTTTGTTTAAAATTTTAAAAATTAAAAGATAAATTTAACAACACACACATATATACATACATAAATGTATTTATTAAATAAATATAAAGGTATATATAAACTGCCTACATGCTGTCAAGAAATTCAAATTCTTTATTTATCATTCATAAAAAGAATTTTAAAGTTATTGAATTCCAATGTAACACACCTGCTCCAACATAGCCTACTGCTCTAGCAGCTTTAACAGCAGCTTCGCCTAAAGATTTTCGTGTATTTTCATCCAAATGAGGCTGAAAGCAAACACAAATTAAACCTGTGTACAGAGAAAAAAATTATAGTTTTTACTATATAAAATAAAAATTTAAATCCATAAAATAAGAAATCGATATATTAGTTGAATTTATATAAGAATAAAGACTTCTATTAATATCTATATTAGGAATAGTTTCATCCAATCACAATGTAACCTACTGTTTTTATTGTGGCTCATACATTATAGTATAATTTATTTTCAATATGAACACATTATGTTTCATATGATCAAACTAATTAAATTATAGTAAAATTAATCAGCCAATAAGAAATAGTATGAGATAATATATAAATAATATGAGTTAACATATTTTTTCCTAATAGTCTAATAATAGTACAAATGCCATAATAATATAAGATAATGCAAATGTGTGTGTGTTTTATAATCATATATTGAATTTTATTATGTTATATTATAAGCACATGAAAGATAAAAAATTCATATAAAATAGACAAGCTATATTAAATTGTTGATTATTAAACTAACAAAAACAGATGTTAATAAAATAATTTTACCAAATATGTAAATACGTAGAATTTTCACAGTACTAATGGAACTATCATAATTCATTGCAGTTTAATAAGCAAAAACATGCATTTTACATTAAAATGTATACATAAAATAAGACAATGATAGAAAATTGTTTAAATATACTTCAGGGCAACAATTTGGTAGAATATAAAAAATAAAGGTTTTTGAAATTGATTTGAGAATTTTAGTATCATGCTCTTTGATAAACTAACTAATGCACACCAGTTTGTGAGAAGCATGATACTATCAGTAAATCTTTGAGTGATAATTTGCAGCAAAAAATAAATCATTCAAATGTTTCCCAAATATTCTCATTTGGATTCTGGTGACAGAAGTATGTTGGCTAATTCATATGATGTACTGTTTCAGCATCAAATGTTTATCCCAAGATGATCTATATGAGGTATGTTATTCTCATGTACTAAAAGAAAAGAACCACCATTGGCTGCAGCATACAAAAATAACATGGGGACTCAATATGCTGTCTTTGTAATTTAGGGTCATCAAACTGATTCTAACGATAGGAAAATCTATATGACCTACTTACACTTAATCCAACCCATACCATCAGTGCAACTCACATCGGTATTATGATATGTCCTGAATAAATGTGGGATTATTTTGAGTGCTCTTTCTCTTCATACCAAATCTCAACAGATGTCATACTTTAAATTGAATAGAATCTGTTTCTAACAGATTCTCACTTGATTAAACTCACTTTGCATCTGATGTTAATGATCAGTAGCCTACATTTTCAATGGTGTTTTGAGCTCACCAGAATACACATCACTGGTTGTCATATATAGAAATCCTCATGATGTGAAACTTATTTCAAATTGTTTGACTAGAGACCTTGAATCTGCTGTCAAAAAAATTTTTACAATTGAGTAGCAATGTCTATTCTTACTCTAAGATGTTAACAAGGTATACCAGTTATACCAAATGACAACTGGTATACCTTGTTAACATCTTAGAACATGAACACCTTGTCTTAGTTAAGTCTAACATTCCTTGTTTCTTAGAACAGATTCCACAGACTTTTGAAATGACACTTTTATCCTTTTAGCAATATCCGCTACACTTATTTGTATTTACTTCTCATTTAATTATTTACTCAGAATCAAGTCTCTAAATAACAAATCATAGATTCTGTTAGTTAAAATTTTGAAATATTTTTAAGTCAAATTTTGTAAAACAAAAGCTGAACTAGGTTTTTACAGTCTTTTCATGATTATAGATTACAAATGTCACTTTGTTTAAGAAATTTTCTTCTACAATTAAAATTATGAATATTTCATACTTGAAGTTAGTTAGCAGCTGTATTTAATTTATTAAGTTAGTTATCAGTTAGACTTAAATAATTTTGAAGTTGGTAAAACCTTAAAATCCAGATTTGAGATGCCTCAGCTCAGAATCAAATGTTGCAAATACAAATATATTATCACAGAAAAAATGCATTGATTTTAATAGCATCAAACTCACAAAAATTTGTCAAATTATAAAATAACTGCAAGTAACTACTTTAAAATTTCTCATATTTCAATGCATTAAAACATTTTTAACTATAAAATTATTTCATAAACCAATTATATTAAATAAAATTTTTCACAAATTTTCAATAACATTTAATTTTATATTAAAATTGAAATAATTGTTATTAACATACTTCTGAATTTTTGCATTAAACATTAATATTTTACAAACTTCTAATTGTTAGAAATTATTGATTAATTTTTATATATATCATGTGACTACATTTATGTACATTTTTTTATATAGTAATTATTTCGTATATTTAACAAGAAAACAGTTTTTATTCATACATATTTATAGGATAAATAAAAAGAATTTGGTATGTCATACTATCATTAAATTTTGCAATCTTTGCTTTGTCACTTTATGATTACATCAAAGCAGATTCTAAAAATTCAGACCTATAGTTTCAAGTGAATTCTGTGAACCTATACAGAAGTGAACCTATACAGAAGGTAAGAATCGAAGCTAAACTATTGAGATGAACACCATAGTGATAACTATTCAAGTTTATAACTCAGTTTTATTCAGATTAATATCCAGTATGATTCTGTCTGAGTGGATTCCTGATAGCCAAAATTAAAAGCATTGATTTTAATAAATTTGTTTTCTTTTCATTCTAAATTAATAGATATATTAAAACAGAATGCCTAAATAATAATAATAAAATATCAAATTCAAATAATTATGCTGACATTTTAAAACTGATTCTGTTTAATTAGAATAACAAACTTCAGTTGGATTCAGATTTTATTATGTCTAAATTTCTAAGACAATACTATATCATGTTAAAAATTAAAAACTACGTTTTTATTAAGATGAAAAATATTTCTATGCACATTTAAATACATTAACTTTTTCTAATAATTATTAATAAAACAAAACAAAACAAAAAATACTCACAGCAGGAGCTTCTTCAATAATTTTTTGATGTCTTCGTTGAACACTACAATCTCGTTCGAAAAGATACACATAATTGCCATGCATGTCGCCAAATATTTGTACTTCAACATGCCTAAGTAAAAAAATAATATTTAATAAAAAATTATAATAAAATAATAAATAATCTTTCAAGTATCGATTCTAGAGCAAAACAGATATTTTAGTAAATACTTACATATTCATATTTTATGTAATTGTAATAATATAACTTAGTTTTAGATGTCTAAAAATAACTAAAGATCTCTATTTACATATATTAATAGGAAAAATAAAGTGCTTCATTATAATATATAAAAATATGAATGTTAATATGGAAAATAATAAAATTCAGTGCTTTTCTATTAAATGAGTACAAAAGAATTAATGGCAATTTATAACTAACAAAGCACATATGTAAATAAAAATATATCTAATAGTATAAATTGTATGGTTTTGTAGGTTTCCCAAAATGTTTTTAGTTGAATTCAATTTGCAACCAATTAATAGAAAAAAATCGTTTTTAGGTGGGTATAAACAATTTGTTTGTGATACTTAGTTAGCAAATAATAAAAATTAGCACAATATTTTTCCATTTGTAGCTATCTAATGAATAGTACTTAATTTGAATCTAAAACTATAAAAGTTTGATAACTAGATGCTTGGATTGGCTTTATTTGAGAGGTATCTCAATGTAAATTCTTAGATATTCATTAAAAATATCAAGATTACAAAATTATAAAATACACACCTTCTTCAGCTCTTATTCATCAAATAACTAGGGTGCAAATTTAATGTTACTATATAGTTCAAAATGTTATTTTAGCTTCTTAAAACTCTCTTTTGCAAATGAGATTTCACAAATAAAACAATTAAAAATACTGAATATTGTGTGGAATGCTTAAAAATTTCCTTTAATTAGTTACAAAATTAATAAAAACTGAAGTAGGCAATTTCTTCCACCCACATCCCAATTTGTCTTATCTTACCTCCAGTAAAATAAGATAAAGATTGTGAAAAGCATAAACATATTTGCTGCAATAGATAAAATAATGTCAAAAATCAAAAAAGAATTCCCAATTTTTTAAAATATAAAGTTACATTGCCAATATTTAGAAAGGGAAGATGCAACAATTTTTCTCTACCCCTAGTATCACACAATTATTAAAATTTTAAAAGGGGGTAAAGAAAACCACATGCCTTTATTATAGAAATAAGCAGAGCTCCAGAAAGAGATTAAAGGCTTTTAGTATTCACTTCTGCCTAGTGGTAGAACAGTGCTTTTTTGGGTTCAAGATCCAGGGTTCATTCCAACCAGCCAATGAACTAGAGGAGGTTGTTGGGCTACTGCCATTAAAGTTAAATAGATTTTAAACTAAAAGTTAACAAGAAAGCAAATAAAAATTGTGAAATGTAAGATGAAAAACAAACCAAGCATAGTACAAAATAAAAAATTTATTCAATGTGTAGTTTGAAAATAATCCATTTCTTTCAAATTATTAAGAAAATAAATATTTTATTTTAAAATATGTATAAACTCATTTTAAAAGTAATAAGATTGGTAAATTTTACTAGAATCATCTCAGAATTATTACTTTTGGAGATCAATCGGATTTCATCTCAATTGATTGTACTTGTCAAAGAAGTGAATCTAAACAGAATCCAATAAAATATTTACTTCTGTACAATAAATTATATTTTCAATAATACAGTGTATTTTTTATTTTATGTGAAACCACATTAACAACAGTATATAATTTCGATTATTGGAAGGAGAAAATGTCACTCTATTAGAACTCACCTAGGTCTATTGACAAACTTTTCCACAAGCATTGCATCATTTCCAAAAGATTTTAAAGCTTCTCTTCTAGCAGATTCTAATTGAGAATCAAACTCCTCCTCAGATAAAGCAATTCGCATTCCCTATAAATTATAAATAAGTGTTTTAAATAAATTTAAAAATATTTAAAATAAACTCAAATATTTAATTGATACAATATTTAAAAATTATGTCTTAATAAGGAATCTTAATAAAAAATATGCCATAATTAAAAAACTTGTAAGTGAAGTAAAAAATGTAATGCTCAAAAAAGCTTGGGGAAAAGATTTACTATGTTATTTTCATACATTATCCCTAAAATTTATTGAAGAAACAATTTTGAAAAGACTAATTTATTGTATTGTAAAATGTTATATGCAAGGTAAATACCTTTCCACCACCTCCTCTAACAGCTTTTAACATAACTGGAAAACCTATTGATAAAGCTTCTTTCTTTAGTCTTTCATCAGATTGGTCCTCGCCATGATAACCTTTAATGACAGGTACGCCAGCTTTATCCATAATATGTTTAGAAGTACTACAAATAAAACATTTTTTACTTACTACAAGCAAAATGAAAAATACTTATAACTTTTATAATCAAACTTAACATCAGAAAACTAGCTTGAAAATTTTTAAAGCACATCAAAATAAATAATTTTAACAAAAATTAAATTTATATTTATTTCAGTGAAACAAAGAACACGATTAATGAAAGCAATTTAGGTAAAATCAACACTCCTCAAGGAACATAATTATAAAATAAACTAATTTATTAATACTATTTTAATTATTATTCATAATTAAGTTGATATTATTAATCATAATTAAATCAATATAATTAATAACATTAACTATAAACAAACACTACAAAGTAAATATAATCATGATAATTTGTCATAAATAAAAAATTAGTAGTAATTTATATGGTTTGGTTTGTTTGTAGTTCAGTGTCATTTTATGCACATGAGGGCTAATTATACTGGAACCTATGGTGTAAAGTGGATTCCAAATCACTACAAACATCCAAACCCATGGTGGGACTTGAACCCATGAACTGTTAACCAAAAGCAAGAGGGCTAATTATTTAACTACTAGTTCTGTTAGTGAACTACATGGAACAAGCAAATTTTCCTTTCATTAGTTAGTTTTCTGTGTATTAAACATATTTTTATAGCTTGTATATGATATGTATTTATGCTTGTATTTATAGCTTGTATATGATCAGAAAAAAGTATAAAATTTGACTTTTTTAACAACTTCACAAGCACTGCAAAATGTATTTGAAATATACAATAAAAGTAAAATAATGCATTTATTTTCAAACAGAAATTATAAGTAAAGGAAATTTAAGTAAAAAGAATGATAGTCTTTATTTTCTTATAATGAAAATCTCTTACAACAGAAATGTACTGCAGCACTACATTTGCTTAAAATTTAAAATGGCTACACATTTGATTAAAAATTATATATACTCCCAAAAATAATTAAATTCTGTTAAATTAAATAACATATCTTCAATAATTTTAAGTAATTGAAATTGTTTATAATAATAATTTAAAATTTTATTATTAAACTAATAAATATTCAATTTCATTAAAAAAAATCTTATTTTATGATTATTAAGATGGAAATTTAATTTTTCATTCTATAATTAAAAAGTGACATTAATGATAACAAAAAATTAGCATTATATCAGTAAAATAAAAATGGCAAGTTTTTCTGCATAACAATATATGATAACTATAATTATACAAAATGTTACCTTTTGATACCCATGTCTCGTATTGCTGATGATGGAGGGCCAATGAAAATGAGCCCTTCTTTTTGACATAGTTCGGCAAATTCTGCATTTTCAGATAAGAAGCCATATCCTGGATGAATGGCACTTGTATTTGTCTCTTTAGCAACTTTAATTATTTTACTTTGATTTAAATAGCTTTCTTGAGATGCAGCAGGTCCTAAACAAAATGCTTCATCTGCCTAGTTAAAAATTAACTTATTTTTATGTGTACTTGAAAATCATGAATTTGAAGAATTTAACATAAAAACATTTCTTATAAGCAAAATTAAAAGAGCATTTTGTACATTGCATAAATTATAACAAATAGCTCAATACACAATGACACCCGATTAACAAATTCTAATAAGTTCCAGTGAAAAGTGATAAGAAACATTAAAAGGATGACAAAAATCTAAATTTATTTCTTTATCTGGCATTCATTATTATAAATATTTATACTCTTGGATAATTTATGCTCAAAATAATAATAATAATAATAAATCTTCTGCACCATGTGCCATGATCAACAGGCCTCCCCCAAGCACATATTGGATTGTTTAGGCCTCTCTCAAGAAGACCTTTACATGGACCCCCTTCTTCTGTTGGACTTTCTCAGCATCTATGGACTTATGAATCTTGTCTAACTTCATCAGACTCTGGAGAATCAGTAACAACAACATAATATATTTTGTGTTATGTTAATAAAAGATAATAAGATTACAGATTCATTAGTTTTAAACTCATTCACAGAAAGAATTTTCAGAATGATCAACTACATTTTTAAAACTTTTATGCATTTTAATGAAATTTATTAGCAATAAAAAATACTATCTTCACTTAAGTTTAGCTATAAATGGAACCACTGAAAAAATATAGATACAACATTTGTTAATATTAAATATGTTAATATTAAATATATTTTCCTATTTTCTAGATTTTGTTCTTCAATACAACACAGAAAGCATCCAAAACAGTAAGAAATAACAGAGGAGGAGAAATTTTCAATGTACCTGCGATTCATTGGAAAGCTGTATTTTAACAATTGATAGTATGAGATCACTGCATAAATATTCTACTACGAAAAATAAAATTTATTAATATTTAGTCTGCACAATTAAAAGTTAGTGTTTTACATTCATAATAATATGAATAGGAGCTCAAAATTATTCGAATAGACTTCCATACTCAACTTGACATTTGAAAGAGTAATCAGCTTTTTTTGTATCAAGTTTCAGCAAGAAGGAATTGCAGATATCTTATGACAAAAATGAAACAAAATAATACTACAAGTGGTGTAAGTGATGATGCCTTACATAACAGAGCACCTTTTGGGTGTGCCATTGTAGCTCCGAAAGTGGGAGAATGCTTATAATTTAGAAGCAGGGACCAAGCAGAAAATTCCTAGACTTGGCCACCACCTCAAAATGTATTTCATACAGAAGATATTGGGACTAAAACATATTTAACACACTCCAGCCATGATTTATGAACACGACCAATCTTTCATTGGTTCAGGATTTAAATTATTACCTTAAGATAACGAGAACAAATACTTTAACCAACAAGCCCATCGTAACTTCATCATTAAACTGAAAACATAGTTTTATATGATGGCAGATTTTGATACAATATTTTAATCAAACTTTTGGATGCAAAATCAACAATAGATATTATAATGACATATCCATATAAGAATTATTATTAAATATACATAAAGTATAAAGCTCTAGTAAAAATAAAAACATAAATAAATTATATAAAAATTAAAAAATAAAATTCAATATTACTTTAATTTTCATGACATTAAACTTACAACTCTAAAATAAGGAAGAATATTTTATTCAAAATTTTCTTTAGAAACAACAAAAGATTTTCTATTCTTACCAAAGATACATGTAATGAATTTTTATCAGCTTCACTGAAAACAGCAACTGTCCGCAGACCTAATCTTTTTGAAGATCGTATAACTCGGCATGAGATTTCCCCTCTGTTAGCTATTAAAACTTTTCGTAGCGGCTGAACAGCTGAAACAAAACACACTCAAGAAATGCTACTTATATATATATACAGTAACTGTTACACTAAGTAAATAATATTGCATTGAATATATTTTCCAAAATATTATAATAATGATAATTATGAAATATCCATGGAAATATAAATTAAATATTTACTAAACTGTATAAAAATGTGAAATAAACTTACATGAGCTAGAAAATCGCCAACATACTTTTCTGTAAATAAAAATTTAATTTCCGATTAAAAACAATGAAAATATTTAATATTTTCAACTTTTAATTACATGTAATAGCATTCAATAATTTTTTACATGAATTTCAAATTCAATTGCAAATTAGATAACAGAGAATTTTTCTATTAGTGGGTTCCACAATCAAATATAACTCTGTCAAGGTTGAATACAAATTTTAATCTATACGAAAAAAGATTAGCAAGCTATTATTTTTAAAAACAATATTTAAGTATTAAATTGCTATCCACCTGGAATAGTGGTCAGCATGCCTGACTGCGGATTGGGAGGTTCTGGGTTCAAATCCAATATGAATGGTTGCCTAGACTATAAACGGATACCCATGGCATATTTTCAGTGAAGAAGCTGGATTCCACACCAAATTATGGTTTATTTGATTGATGAACCATAAAACAGGAGTCATTATTAAAAAGTGTTGCCAATCAAAAATTAAGAAAAATTACACACATATGTATGTTTATATATGCATATAAACACACAACGTTTTGGAAATGATAAAAGATAAGTTCATTGAAGGTGGCAAATGTTGCCCTTTCACTTGATATACATATTTTTGACATTTTTCTTCTGAGAACAGAAAAAAATATCATTGTGATTATTCATAGTTTTTTTTTTTTTTTTAAACAATTTTTGTATTTAAAAAGGTTTAGTTACTTATTTTTCAACAAACCTATAAATTTTTAAGAAATGCTTTGGCTTTTCTTAAGCATTGAGTCATTTCCTAAAGAACTAAAATAAATAAGTTTTGCATCAAAATTAGTAAAGCTTAGAAAAATAAAAAAATTGACAAATGAAGCATTTTTTTACAAAATGATTCAACATTTCTATTGAATATAATGTTCAAAATAGACAACATAAAAGGAAAATGCTCCAGAATAAAAAATTTAAATTTGTTGATAAACATTAAAAAAGTTAGTTCTTTAGATTAAATAAAATTATAGCTTTTTCACAGATAAAAAAATTCAATATTAATATAATTAATGAATAAAATAATTTTATGTTCAACCTAAACAATGAAAATGGACAATTAATTGGTAAGACATTAAAGAAATTAACTTTCATTATAAATTGAAATTTCTTTATTTAATAGGTATTTCAAACAAGATTAAAAACTCATTAAAACTTTTTGGTTTCATTTTTTTTTTCCAACCGAATTTCTGATGATTCAGATAAGATATTGGTTATATTATGAAGTTTTTCTAAACTGGTAATCACAAGAAACATTTTATAACTAACAATTGGTATAGAAAACTTTTGGGTTGGGTGAAAATAAGAATAGTCCTTAGTTTCACAAAAAATTCAATTCCTGGTATTTTCTGCACTTTAACTAACATTGTTTTAGGGTTGTCATTCGGTTATTAACTTTTTGATGCCTATTTTGACATGGAAAAAATAGCAAAAAAATCAAAAGTACCCTAAAGTAAACCAAATTTTTTTTGCTTGTTTTAACCAAAGAATATTCCACTTTTTATAAGAACTTGAAAATTTATCACCCTGGAACTATTTTGCTATTTTAATTCCATGAGAAATTTCTCAAATTCAATTTTAACTTTAACTCAATAAAGAGGAAATTGTCATATTCAGAAAAATTTTCTACAATACTGACTTAGTTTTCATAAATACTGAAAAATAAAAATTCCATTTTTTTTTTTTAACGTTACAATAGGTTAAAAGAAAATAACTTAGTTAGTTAATTAGTAGAGTAAAGAAGTGTAGTGAAGAATAATAGAAACATAAAATTCCTCTTCATAAATCATACTTTTCACCAACAGCACAAATGCAAGCATTAGAATATAATACTTCCTGAAACGCATTTAAGCAATTTAAAGATTATGTACTTTAAGAATTTATTTTTAAATATGCATAAAAATATAAGAACTGTTGCCAGAAAAATATTTTTTTTTTTTTGCTTTTTTAATATCTAACATAAGTACGATAGAAATTAAAAGTTACAAAGGGATAAAAGCATTTCAGGAAAAGTGCATAAAAAGTTGATATTTTTGATAACATAAAGTCAATATAAATGAACATTTTTGATGACTTGATTCTATAAAAAGAAAAAGGGGACAAAATATTGTTTAAATAATTATTTTACGAACAATTTTGAAATAATAAAAACATACTTCAAATGGTAACCTTTAGACAGGAGTCTTAACAAATCCATAGTTACCTTCACAAAAGTCACGCAGATTTGTTTATTTACATTAAGTTGATTACAGTCAAAGTTACTGTATAATAACTTAGCAATTTTTTTTTTAATTTACATTAAATTTTAAAACATACCAATACGCAATCAATGCAATTGAGGTTCTTGTGAGCTGGATAAGAATTCTTTGAATTTTAATCCTAATAAATTTCATAAACTTTGCATCAGAAACTTATATTTATCTGATTTTCGTTTTTCGAAAGTAGGGGGCGACTACTTGTTTTCGGTTTTGAGCGCGTTAACTAGCCTTGTGCACTTGTTTCGCACTTGACGTTAAATCGAGCGAAAGAAATCTGCTCCTTCACTCCGCGCATGCGCATTAGTGTATACAAATAAAACCGAACGTAGTCTGCTCTTTTTATGGTGTTTCTAATCTCCCATCTGCGCTGATAGAGGCAGTCTTACATAGTAATTTAACTTTAATTGGGAAAATGCTGGAAAAAATAATATATTATTGATTAAATTTTAAACTTTGTTTATATATGAGTTGTGTGTTGATTTTATTGCTGAGATACAAAAAATATTCCTTGAAAAAAAAAAATTGTATAAATGAAATTATTATATCAAAGACAAAAATAAGTGCGCCCCTACAATGTAGGCTGTATTTAAAATCAGCATTTAGGTCGATTAGCTAGTAATCTGCACAAATTATAAATTAGTTTAAAAACTTCAAGTATATATACCTTTTTATAAATCGTTTAATAAACTGACAAATATTCAACAGGGGTGGGGCTGGTGATTCACACACTGACAAACGCTTACAATCTAGAAATTAAAGTATATACCTATATTTTGCTTATATATTACTTATTAATAAAAAAATTTTCCACAAAACTACCTTTATAATTAAATATATACTTTATGAATATATATAAATGAATTAAAATTTTTTTGTCATCAAACTAGTCACAAATTTTATAGGCATTAGCTAGTTCTTACGTATGATACACAATTTAAAATTCTTTTACGATTGTTATTAGGGTAAAGATATTTAGTTTTTTTCTAGAATTTTGTCTATGTGTAAACTTATATTTTATATTAGTCTGGTATAAGTTTAATTAATTAAATTTTTTTTAATTGTATACTGCTTTTAATTAAAAATGTATCAGAAACAAATTCAGAATATTTAAAAGTAATGAATTGATTGACAATGTTGGAGATGTCTCACCATAGTAAAATTTCTATTTTTGAATAGAGTAGTACTAAGTTCTAAGTTCAATCCTACTTACTATTGATTAATAGAGATAATCAAGTAGTCAGAAACACATCTATCAAGATATTTGCTTCAGATTCAAAATTTTTTCCTCCAGCAATAATGAATGTTCGCACTGTATATATCTTTCTATACGAAAAGTATGAAGAAAATTTTAAAAAGCCAAATTTTTCATCTGTCTGGTTATGCAATATGAAATCAACTTGTAGAAATTATTTTAAATTTTAAGTAAAATTCATTTTCAATAAGGTGTATAGAAGTATTTTAATTTATTAAAATATTTACAATGGAAAATTGTGAATTATTATTTTTAAATACCAACATGTCCCAAGATTTTTACACATTTGCTTTGTTTTTATTCTTAAATTAATTCTAACAATTAAATTTTTCATCCAAAATGTTCTTTTAAAATTGTGAAATGTTATAGAAATTTAAAAATCAAAAATTTATTGCATAATTAACTATAAATAATTTATCATTAACTCTCTTCTTACAAAGAATATCTCATGACACATTTTTAAACTAATTAATTTTATAATTTTGATATTTCTAGCATTCCAGATAATTTCCAGAAAAATAAAATTTCTTATTTTTTTCTCTTGCAATTTATGCTTTCTATTTTAAAAATTTATTTAAGTATAAAATAATTTCTTGTGGAAATTAAATGTCTTGATTAATTTTTAGATGAATAAATAAACATTTTTCATTAATGTAAATTATGATATACAACAAATTAAATTTTTAAGCACTCATTTCCTCTGTGATTCAGTAAGTGTGTGTATATATATATTTTAATTCCCTCATCTATTGTAGTTTTGGAATTTGAGTAATAGTTTTGAATCATAGTTGGTGTATAGATTTCATACACTCATCTAAATCATTTTTTGAAGTAAAATTGATTTTGTACACTACACAAAATTTAAGAAATTGCTTCACATCTCATCTTTAATATGAAATTTCCTAAAATGCCTTTAAAAATATATTTTGCAGTAATAAATTGCAACACCAAAATATCAAATTTTGTTAGATGACATTTTATCAGCTTTATTCTGATAAAACTTAGAAAAAAATTAGAAAAATTAAAATTGTATTCCTTTACAAAAATAACTTAAAACCTTCAAAATTTCCAACTGAAAACTAAAATTCTTTGAACTATGAGCTTTTAAGTAAAGTTACTTGTAAGCATTTTCACAATGTAAATATCATCCCTATTTTAAGTTCAATAATGAAAATTTTGTAATTAAATCCTTACTTTTATTGATTTCTTAATGAGTAATTAATCCTGGAAGTCATTCCTTGTATTAAAATTGCTAATTTATCAAAGAAATTATAAGGAGTATTTTGAGGATACAAATGCAACAAAATACGATATTTTAAAATATTAGACACATTTGCATCTAAAAATTACAAATTTATTTGTGTCGTTCAATTCTGACATTTATAAGAGTATTATTGTAATAAAGTTAAATACACGCTTTAAATTTATTCCTACAATTCAAATAAAACAAGGAATATATATTGTGTGATTTCTTATATACAATGTGATAAATAGAACATTCAACAAAATCCGTACTACGATCTCCATGTAGTATATACCTATAAAAACATGCCGGATGTGTCAGTTCAACTGACACATCCGGCATGTCAGTTGCTTCCTTTCTGCGTGCCTAGTTCCCCGGCATAAACACGCTGCGCGAGAAGCGGTTTTAAATGTAAGCTTTTCTGCGCATGCGTCAAAATGAACGGAGCAAATTTCTTTAGCTCGATTTAACGTCAAGTTTGTTTCGCGGGCTTTTTCAGTAGGCTTGCCTGTGTTTCGTAATGTGATTCGTCGAAATTTGTTGCTAGAACCAGCTAATATGTTAATCAGGCAACTTTACATGGACTGTCAAATAATTACATAGAGTGAAAAATAATTGTTGCTATTTCCAGAAGTAAATTGTGTGCACTCATTTTTCGTTTGAATCTAGTGAGTTTTATGATAAAAATATTTATCAATAATGTATTTTGTTAATCAAAAAACTTTTATATCAATTATGTAAAATTAATGTAATAAAATATACAATAATTGTATTTTGCTAAAAAAGATTTTTTTACATACTCAATATTATGGTCTTGATATAAAATTATATGTTTAAAGGCAAGCATTTGTTTTATTTCATTTGATTGCTTATAATTAACATATTTTATGAATTTTCTATTTTGCTATAATTATTTCGTTCATTTGAGACTAATTATCTTAAGAATGTAATTTCGCATTTATATTTTTACGATTTGCTTATACTAGAAAAAAAATTTTTTTTTTCCTTTCCACATTTTAATGCAAATATCCATGTGCAATTTAAATGCAATAAATAATGAATAATATACTTTTCCTATGATAGGTAGTTTTGTCCATTAAAATGAAAAAAAAAAAAAAATTATCAATTTTATTGTAAAGTATTTTTTATATGAATTGTATATTTTAGCTGTTTATTTTTATAAATTAGTTAGTTTTAAATCTTAAAAAGATTTTAAGTACTTTGGAAAATGAAAAATATAAATTAATTGGTATCAATTTTTTTAATGTACATAAAAATTTTTACCTTTCAAAACAAGATGCTGTTAATTTATTAGAATATTTTTATAATTTTTCACTTTTAAAATGATTTTCCATTGAATATGATGGTTTACATAATTTTACTCATTTCATTCATTAATAAATTAACTTAATAAGGTTGATTTGTTTCTAAATTTTTTTTATTATAGACAATTTGAAAACAAGGTTTTTATTTAACATGGTTAATTTATGAACTTTTCTTTTTTAGATTTTGTATTTTTTAAAATGTTTTTGTTAAATATATAATTTTTTATGTTATCTTTACAGATATGAATTTTTAATTTTTTGGGAATACTTTATGTGAAAAAAATGGATGCTCTCATTGATGAACATAAAATATTTTCTTCTGGTCTACAACTATCTGCTCCTGTCATTGAAAAAGCAGAATTGTTTTTAAAAGAAGTGGCACCAGTATTTGTACTGCATAAAAGCAAGGTAATTACATTTATCTGAATATTTAATACTTGCTACCATTTTAGCTAGAATTATTTTAAGCCTTTGGTAAAAAAAATTTCATATCAATTTAAGAATTAAATTAAAATAAAAAATTGAATGAAATTTTTTATTTTAATTAAGAAAATTTTTATGGATTTTTATGTTGTACTGGTTTTATTTTAATGCAAGAAAATATATTATGAGAAGGATGATATTGTATTCTGCTATTTTATCACTTCTTATATAGCCATTTGTAGATTTTATAGGCTTCATAAAAGAATAAGATAAAATTTCCTGGAATCTTCTAAGTTATAACTTGGCATGGATTTTTCAATTATCAGAAATTAGAAAACTGCATCCTAGGATCATGGTGCATTGAAGATAACAAAACTTCCAGTCATTATTAAACTATAGAAAACTGGGTGCCTTCTATGTGCATGTTCAAGTTGTCATGTGATAACTTTAAGATGTTAAGTTACTATACATTTTCAAAACATAATATCCAAAATTAGTAGTTGTACAAGTCTAATTCAGCAATTAGATTCTCATACTGAATGTAAATATTTGTTGCTGTTGAGAAAATATTCCTTATTGATTAATCCTCATTTGAAGTAACATTGTAGTTTTCAGGGAGACTATTTCATAGATAGTGGCTATATTCATTTTTGAAAAGAAAACAATCTGAAATTTCCAACTGTACATCTCAGCAAACTTGATTAGAAAAAGTATGAATGTAGCATCTCTCTCTTTGTTTAATAGTTAATAGGATTGAAACAAGGACCTGTAACTGGTGTTCATTTAACTTTGATTGATAATTTAAGTATTTGTTATATTTTATCTTCTAGAAAAAATTTCCATACAGGATGAGTTGTAGTCAACCATTGAAAAAAATTTTTGAAATTGTATTACAGACTAAGTTATGAAGAACCTTAGCTTACAAAAGGTGATCATAGTGGAACAGATCAGATCAATTAGAAATGATTTCTACTAATTTCATGAACTGACCATGACAAAATAAATTAAGGTTACCTCTTTATGGAGTGCTAAATTTCATTTATATTAAATTATATTATGAAATTGTGTTTTTTGTTGAATGAACTATTTTAAATGTATATTTTTAATAAAAAAAAAAGAAACCCACATTCTTTTAAAAGTATGATCTTGCATTACATAATTCATTATTAATAATATTTTAGTTTAAAAATTTCATTTTTTGTTTTAAATCTAAAAGTTGATATAAAGTTATAGAAAAAAATTATTTTTATCAACTAAAATCCTTGTTTTTAAAAAAGGTAGTTTGCTTAGAGAAATTATTAAATAAATAATAATAATTTTTCCTAACTAACATTAACAGGCAATGGTGTTAAGTAAGTTTTCTATTCTCAGGTGCATTAGGCCTTGGCCAATAGAAGCTGCCCCCTGTACCATGAATTTTATGTCTTCTCTAAATCACATGCAGAATACTACCCCCTATACCTTTTTCGTATCTGGGATTTACTAAGGAGGATTTTCTTGCAAATCTTGTGCTTTTTCTTGATTTTGTGAAGATTGATGGTCTTGTGTATCTGATGTACCACTATTACATTAGATGGGATTAGAAACAACAACATAAATGTTAAATCAATAAATTATATCAATCAATTTCATAAAAATTATCTATAATTTATTAAAATTAAGTAAATTTTATAAACTGTGTAATGTACAATTTGTATCAAATCTGAACAAGTTCTCATATATACATCATTTTATCTAGGACCTGTTTTTCCTTGGTTTTATGGATAGATATTGGAGTTCACATGTAAAAGACAATTTTACATGTGAACTCCAATATCTATCTATGTAAATGAATTTCTAAACTAAGATTAAATATTTTTAAAATTATAATAATCAGTGAACTATATGTAGCATAATAATGCAGTTTATTAAAAAAAGTGTGATTTTAATTTAAGGCAAAATTTTGTGTAAAATTAATTAACAGTTTTGTTGATTATTATTTAAATTATATAATTCTAAATTTCTTTTTCCAGATTAACAAATTGGCTTTATTTGCATCTGCTTTATTCATTGCTGCTCGGGAAACTTAGTGAGTATTATTCTGCATAAATGGTATGTCTTGGGGTTATTCTTGAATGATACCAAAACATAAACACTAAACAAATACACTTGAAGAAGGTTAATAATTGAGTCTACTTTGAATATTCATTAAGCATCATAAAATTTACTGCATATTCTATATAAGTGATGTTTTTTGAGTCACTATAATTTCATTCACAAATGGGACAAGTCTTTTTAGAAAGTGTTTGTTGTAGAGACTACTTTGAGTAATGAATTTTTTTCTTTGGCTTTATATTAGATAGTATATATGAAAACTAGAGAAGACAGCTATGATTTATTAAATGATGTGTTTAATTTCTAGTATTTTTTAAATTAAAGTAACATTTAAGTACTATTTAAATTTTATATGCAAAAAAATTGTTAAATTGTACTTTTTTTCATGAACAAAATTATGTTTCTCAAATTTAATATCACAGCTATTTTATGGATATT
The DNA here is from genome assembly GCA_026290005.1 of Latrodectus geometricus. NCBI lineage: Eukaryota > Metazoa > Arthropoda > Arachnida > Araneae > Theridiidae > Latrodectus > Latrodectus geometricus. The sequence goes on from JAPDSC010152088.1 coordinate 204,085, forward strand.
AAAAGATTAAAATTGTTTATTGACATCAAAGTCAAAGATCAAACATTCCAAAGAATGTTTGTTTCTTAATGGTAATATTAAAAATTTGTAATTTTAAATAAAAAGGTTATTTGGATAACACATATTTCTGGGTGAGTTTAGAGGGTGTTAGTAATGGATCTTGACTTTGCACATATGACTATTTAATAATGATATTGCTTATTTAAATACTTTAGTTTAATGAAGTTGAATTTAAATTATTGCTTTCATTTAAACTACTACAGGGGAGTCATGTTAATTTATAACCTTATCTTTTGAACAAATAATATATATATATATATATATATATATATATATATATATA